>CM023481.1:10560326-10714120 GCA_013339685.2 Hyalomma asiaticum | reverse complement strand
TGATCAAAGTAAAGATGTCATTGGTGAGGTGTAAGTGGTCATGTCCGTGTATGAAATACGCAATATTGCATATTTCATGCTCGACAATACGGCCATATTTCATATTGCCAAAAGCCAGCGCCTCCAGCGCCATTTCAGTACATTTTCCATGCTGGGTGCCCTAGGAACGCCCTGTGAACAGGTATTTCTCTAGGCGGGGGCGCTGCGGCGCTGGAAGCCTAGGCATTCGGTTGAGACAAGCTGGCTTTGCCGGGATGTCACCGGTGCCCGCGGAGGGGTTGTTTTAATGCTCGGTATACCCCTTTCACAGACGGCTTGCCGGCGAGCCGAAAGACGGTCCGCGCCCCTAGGAAGCTTCTCGTCGCTGGGGTCCCCAAGCTCTTTGGTCCTGCGCTCTTTTCTTGTTTTGCTCAACCCCAAAGGGAGTACAAAAGGTAGCAAGCACGCGCTCCTCGCCGGAAATCGCTTGGGGCATGCGAGGGACGCGTTTCTTTGTAAACAGGTACATGGCCTATACTGGTAGATTGTGTGCTGCCACCAGTACAAAACCCCTGCAAGCAGCGCAAGCATTCCTGGAGCTGGCAAGGGGCGCACTAAGAAGTGCGTCTGGTGTTAGTCGGCTTCGCTAGCTGTGTTCAAGCTGGAAACATGCACAGCTGAGCCGTACTTTAATGTCGCGAGCGGCAGCATGCCGGCGTTCGTGCCTTGGGCACGCTCTTGCATTAAGCGCTAGCAGTGGAACTTAACACTTCGCCCATGTCTCCATACTTATGATATGCAGTGTCACATCCATGAAGAATATCGCTGGTAGTTCTGTCGCAACGTCTCAATGTTTCTGCGAGTTGGTACAAACAGCAACAATAAAATTATACACCGCCACGCACTTCAACGCGTTCCATTCGACAACCATGCAAAAGCCACCGATCCGTATCATCACGCCGGAAACGCATCTTTCGCAATACGTACACATTCACCTAGCCTGTCTGCACTAAAAATATAGCCACGCCGTGGTGGTCTGGTAGCTGTGGCACTCGGGTGCTTTTTTGGAGATCGATAAATCGATCTCTAGAAACGCACCCGAGAAATCTTCGTCGGCGGCGTTCTGATGAAGGCGATGTGTTGAGGACCGTCTACTGCGAGACATCTGTGCATGTTCGAAACCCCTGGTGGTCCGAATTTCCGGAGCCCTCCATTACGGCGCGTTCCAGCATCTTATCGTACTTTTGGGATGTAAAACCTCAAAAAGGATTATTCACTGGAATAAGCCGCACATATTAGGAAGCTTCTTCAACCCTTGTGCAATAATTTCAGCCTTCGCAAACCGCAGCGCACTAATTGGTGCCTCCCACACACTATGCCGGAAGCGAGCGAATTCAGTGCAACTGGTACAGTTCATCTCCGCGACATGCAATTAGTCCGCTAAGAGATCTGCTGCAGGCCTATGGTGGAAACTACGAGGGAGCAACCATTGCGCCGCGAAGATCAAGGTTACACCCACAAAAATTTCTAAAGAAATCTTCCAAAGAACAGCCTGCATGCCCTTAGGCGAATAGCCCGCAGAAGATATCTCCTCTTCGTTTATATTAGTGTAAAATTTTCTGATGACTGCTATGCAAATGAAGAGTTGCTGTTTATTTGTACCGAGATAAGATTGAGTAATACGAGAGATTAGATTGAGCAATGGAATCAAGTTCGCGGGCATAAAGTGGAACCAGCTCCCTCTGGATGCGGACGATTAGAAATCTGCGGGAAAAGCAATCGTCCTGCATTGGACTTAAAATGGGCTTATGACGGATAGATTCACAAGCGCTACCGCTCTTTTCTCCTTCAAGTTAGTCAACTTTAGTAAATTCTATTCCTTTTTTTTCCAATTTCAAAGCTAATTCGGAAAGGGCCTGAACGAGCATTAGCATTGGCAATATATAACTCTGACTTCCGCTGACAACTTTTGGAACTCTTACTGCAATGGCTTGTCCCAACCACTGGCAAGTTCCCTGTCTTAGAGAGAGATAGAGATAGAGGTGGGGCAAGGTGGGCCGGTTAGCCAAACACGAGTTCTGTTTGCTACCCTAGCTGGGGAAGGTATAAAAGGGTTAGATAGAATGAACGAGGGAAAGAGAGCAAGAGGAAACACAGTAACACTTGCACAATTGCAAAGAACATCGTCTAAAGGCGCCCACAGGCCTTTCGACGACAGGTACGTCAGCAGCGCCTTCGACGCCTTCTGATTCACCTCTCAGATTACTGATAACGTTCTGGTCTACAGCAAGCAACGTGAACGGTAAGTAATCCGCCTTGGCTTTGTCACGTAATTTCGCCGCTCATAACCGGCAGTTGCACGAAGGCTGGGAGGATAGAAGTTGGGCGGCCACTCTGAGAATCTTTTCCTGAACAAACATGTCGTAGACGGCAACTAGCGCGGTTTTGTGTTGAAGTTGTCGAAGTGAACAATGGGTCACCCTGTAGCTTATGGGATATAGCGATTGCGAAACAAAAAATAGGACATTCAGAATTTTGAAATTCCACGAAGCAAAACCCATCCGCGTTGTCCTAATGATCTCGGCAAAAATTCAGCATGTTTGTGGGCGTGCATCTCAGCCACAAGTTTCCTGTTTAATTGCACCGAAAACATTGACCCATCATATATGACTCATTTTGAGTTTCCAAGTCAATCTACACGACAAAATTTCCGGTGCTAGAGTGTACTTGCGTGAGCTTATGCAGGAGGAATCTGTTAGAGAAATTTGTGAAAAAATAAGATCCTTTAGGACAGTCAAAATTTGAATTTCCACCACAGAAACCCGCCGGTGTTCTCCTAATTATCTCGCTAAAAATTGAGCACTCTTTGTGCGCGCGCATCTCAGCCACAAGTTTCTAGTTTAATTGCACAGAAAACATCGACCCATCATAGATGACTCAATTTGAGTCTAAAAGTCAATCTACACTACAAAATTTCCTGCGCTACACTATCATTGCGTTAGTTTATGCAGGAGCAAAGTGTTGGATAAATTTGTGAAAATATAATATCCTTTTAGTCAGGGACAGGCTGAGAATACTCCCGTTGCGCAAGAATATGCACCCGGTCCATCACGAGCGCCGTAGAAAGGACAGAGCTGAGGCGTTGCAGAAAAGCCTGGAAGGTAGGCAAGATGTGATTGACACGGATGCGAACGAATACAAGCAAGGCAAAGTATACACAGCCGTAATTACACGCGAAAACGAAGTCCCTGCCTCGTGCTGCAGCGCCAGACATTTAATATCAACGGAGGGGGAAGAAGTCGCCATTGCGCTGGCTTTGACTCAAAAGAATGTGAGTTTTCGTTAGTGATTCAAAATCTCCAATAAGAAATTTTGATGCATGCAGATCTCCGCCGCAGCTGTACACATATTAGCCGTCGGACAATCCCCGGCGGAGCAGGTTTCGCTAATCTGGACACCGGCTCATCAGGGTTTGCGAGGAACAGCGCGTGCGCCTTCTCGTTCACCTTCTGGTGATTGATTTGTGGGGTTTAACGTCCCAAAACCAGTTCTGATTATGAGAGACGCCGTAGTGGAGGGCTCCGGAAATTTCGACCACCTGGGGTTCTTTAACGTGCACTGACATGGCACAGCACACGGGCCTCAACATTTCGCACAGCACGGGCCTCAACATTTCGTTCAACACCCCCAAGCGAGGAACCCCTACAGACCGCTGACGAACTGAGCACTTTTCAAGGAATTCTTAATCATTATAAGCTGGGGCGTAAGGCTTACCCAAGAGCGAATAAGAGCCTTTCCAAAAGCTTCGCACGTGCTGCCCTTCTCCTCCTCTCTTTCTGAGGACGGGGGAGGGTGTACAAAGGCGTACATAAACGAACGCTGGAGAAGGCAGTTGCCGCCCTGACGAAGACAAGTCCGCTTGTCGAAACGTTGGCTCCCGCGACATTCCCTGTTTTAAATCGTACCTTGCGATTTGTTCATCGATTCAAGCATCCATCTTCCCCTGAGCTTCCAAAAGCTAGAAAGTTATGTGGAGAAAGCTGCAAACAAGGGTAGTTCTGAACCCACAACTGTTGAGCAAATGGCATCCCTCGGTGTATAGCCCTCAGTGTAGGCATTGTGATGGTATAGTGGACTTAGCCCACATGGTTGGGACCTGTCCTAAGTTTGATAAGCCAGATAGCTTGCAGAGAATCCTGGGTGTCCTCACTACTCAACGAAGAAGAAAATGCTCAACGGCAAGTAATCGGTGTAGCCCTGACCGCCGCCGCGTCCGAAGGGATCCCGGTCGAGAGTTAGGGAGGATGAGTGTGGGTTTAGGCGGACTGCCTCTACCCGTCATCAATGTGACTGGTGCGAATAATGTCACTTCTCTCTCTCTCAAAACATCATGCCTGTTCCATTATTTGCAGTACTGTAAGAATGCACGAAGAACGTCGAAATAAAATAATATGCTAGCACAAGTGCGTACGGTGAACACAATAATTTTTGACGTCAGGCAATATGCGCAGGGAGAGGGAATAATATTTAATCGATTTAACGGCTCATGCAGATTTCATGGGACTAACTGAAACTACATAAAATTTATATTTTAAACCTTTCCTAAGAACAGTAGTTCACACGTGTGGTACTATCGGTGTCATCGCCATGCGCTTACGAACGAGGGAGCAAATGACGAATAGGGCATGGCGCCATTGAGAGCAGGCGACCACACGCATTTGTTTTCTTGTGAGTTCCAGTATCGCATCTAATTCTTCATGCGAATTAGCCCACACAAAGTACTTCATCAAGGTTCATAACTCTGGTCGGCTATAAAATCCGCCCCTTAAACGCACCAGCTAACCATCATCGACGTACACCGACTTACCATCAGCGGCTTACCACAGGCCACCAGCTTACCACAAACGACAGAAAGGCAAGTAACTTGATTTGTTCTCAACAACGAGTACCTAGCGAAAACATGTACATTGCTTGTAAACTTAGGCTAGAGTGTGCTCTCGCTGAAGCTCAGCGGATATTCAAAATATCTGCGCTGTGTATGGCAGTGCTGCAAGTGCTGGGGCCACGGTGAAATATCTCCCGAGACCCTTAATCATACGTCGGAGGCACGATTTTGAATTGTGGTCATCTGGGATCAGCAAACCTCTACGAGCACAAGCCACAGCATATGTTCGTATGCTGTGGTTCTTGCCACGTTCGTAGCCATGTGTTGTTGAATGGAACGCACCACAAGTTCGAATGGCACAGTGCGTTATAACACTCAATGGCGACCAGCTGAAAAAAACGTGATACGTTGGTTACGTTACAGCCAGCAGTGAGTTCTGCTAGCATAGACATTTATGCAATACGAGTCATTAAAACTTAACAGGCATAATAGCGAAGGCTATATAAGTATGTACTCCTGTATTTTTCGGTTTTTCGTACAAATATTTCTTTTCTTCTTAACCCCTCGCACTTACAAGATGGTATCACGAAAAGTTGTTCCTATGTTCTGAACAAGATGTGCCTCGGCAGCAGTGTCACTGATATCGGCTTATAGTCTCTGTGGCGTGCTTGGTATTGCGCATCCGACTGCTGCCTGTTTCCCCGCCTCGCTTGCTAATGCTACAGAGACACCGGCTAATCTCCTTCACTATACTGCAATAGATTTGTTCGGACATCAGAAGGGACAGGCGCGGCCAACACAACCCAATAGTGACCTCGCGTAAGTGATGAAACATATTTGACAGCACGACCCACAACGACGGGCGCCTACGAGGGCATACTTTGCATGCGCCTCACCAGTATACCGATACCTATGGAGCAAGCCCGCCTAGAATGGCGTGCGTGGTGCGGCGGCGCCTGCAGGAAATATGGCGAAGGAGCGCGAATATAAAGTAGCCGGCACAGCGAGCACACCCACGTGACGCCAATAGCCCAATGGCGACATGGCCTAGACCCGGGTGATTTTACGGGAAAAAAAACGAGAGAATGGACGTTCTTCAAAGTATGACAGTATATTCAAACTGTTTTATACTGCTGTTAGTATAACCGCCGATAACGGGACCGAACCGGCCACTTTAGAGACACCAGCCAAGCACCATCCCCACTGAACCACAGCACGGTAAAATGTTCGCAAGTCATTAACAACACAATATTTCTGCTTTATTTGAGCGGCCTTCTTTTACACGAACAAAAGTTGGTGAGTAAGAAAGTTGTCCATCCCACACAGCAGTTCATGTAAGCTGGACAGCTTCAACCAGTGGGCTGCCCTAACAAGACGCACTGTTGCTGATTTAACAGTGTCCGGGCACTGGACAATTTGGATTACAGGTACCTGTGTACAAGCATCAGTTAGCCCGCGTCGTTGCTTCTGTCGCGATGCCGAGCGTATCTCTGATTCCTTGAGGCTGGTGCGCTTCTAAAATAGCGGCTCAGCAACAGTAGCACAGTTCAGCAACACTAGCATCAGCAGTAAGTAGTTCCGATAAGACACTTGGCAGGTAGCTAACTCTTCCCACGCCCATGCAGTCCACGGAGTGCACGCGCGCGAGGTGTTACGTGTGTGGGACTCAAATGTTCTGGCTGGTGGTCAAAAGCGCCATGCCCACAGGTCTCATGCACGAAGGGCACGTGAAGGAGCGCATAAGCCAGTCATCAATACAGGCCACATGGTAGATGTGCATGCACGGTAGGAACCGGATTGCATTGCCGACTGCAAACTCCGCCATGCAAATCGCACACTCTCTGTCTTTCTCGCTATGATCATAAGTGCCCTTCGGCAGCTGCTGAATGAGACTTATCCGGCCCGCAATCATTACTTGCTCTTCCTCACTGAGCTCACAAGGTCGGCGTTTAGCGTTGGGTGTCACGTAGTAAACAAGCTCGGATGCTGGCTCTTGATCAGGGTGCGGGAGTACAATCCGTTCAGCGGACGGGTCCCTTGTATCTTCATTGCTCCTCAAGGTGATGGTGTCTTCGGATGATGACATCGACTTGAAGCAATTTCCCATTGCTTTACGTTCCAGCGCTTTCTAGCACGGTAGTTTAGAACGTCAACGGCAGCCGAGGGCTAACGGCTTGAGGAAAAATCACAGCAAAGCGGGTGCGCTCAACAAACGGAGGAGGTGGTTGCCGTGGAAGTCATCAGCGCCTCTAGTGAGAGTAGGTGTATTTCTGCAAGTGACCCTCTCGATGACTTGTCTGTCGTGCTGGCCTACGGCACTGCTGATTTGAGGGCTCCTAGTGTTGCACTACCGTATGTCTGGAAAGAGTCTGCAGAGGGGAATGCACGACGTGGGGAAAGCGAGTTTCGATGACGCCTGTCGGAAGTTTTTCGACCGTCGGCTGTAGGGACTGTAGGCGTATGATGATCACTACCCACCTTATCTAAAGTCGAGCTGGCTGGACGATCGCCTTTGCTCTTCACAAAAATCTTGGTATCGCGAAGACGGCACGTCACCTTCTGTACCGCTGCGTCGGGGCCAGCGTTGCCGCTGCCAAAGAACACGTACCCAAGCGCTGGCGATCAAGGAACGCCAGATCTTAAAGTGATCGGACAATGAGTTCCTTCAGGCAGCAGCGAAAAAGAGCAGTATAAAAAGTGATGCTGATGATTACGAAGCTTCTACATAACTGGCGCATACCCACATGGGAGAAGTGGCCAAGACCATTTAATCCTCTTTTTAAATTATATTTCGCGTACACCACTTGATGAATGAAAATATGAAAGTATGTGAAAACGAAACTGGACAAAAAGGAAGAAAATATTAGGAAAAAATACATAGACTGATCGTCCATTTGTGCTATAAGAAAGAGTCCTTAAATTTCTGTTCATTTTCTCGGATTGTATTAGACATAACTATCGTAACCGAAATAATTTTATCCTACAAATAACTACAAATAACTACAAACGTATGCGATTTTTTTGAAGCCCAATACTGGTGCACCAAACGAAAGAATGATTTTCATTGACGAGGTTAGCCATAGCTTTGAAAGTGATATTTCGAATAGTCATTTTGTTATTGATGTGTATAACTACTTTTTAAAGCAGAATGCTGTATAGTTTCAATACGAAGATAATGGGCACAGAAGCGATATCACCAGGTCAGCCCTGTGAAAGTGAAGGTATAACGGAGAAACTGGGCACTGTAATCTCGTAATCATCACTCAAGTTGTCTTGACAAACACAACTGCCTTTTCCACCGAACTTTTAGGTACCGAAAATCTTTCTATGTTGGTACTATTTTAATTACATAATAGTGAATTCAAAAGTCCGATATCTTATACCTCTTGTAAATTCCACTGCTGCGAGCACCAAGACTTTTGGTCCGTTCGGTGAAGCTCGTGCTAATAAATCCTTTGTCTCATTTCTTTTTAATCCACTGTCTATCAATCTGATAATCCGCTGTGACTGTAGGAACCCATAATAATTTTACGAGATTCATCTGTGGGGGGACTAAGGTGGGGAACGTCCACAGGTTAGGAGACGTAGATGCTGTTAATACAGCGCAAACTGAAAAAGAATTTGTTGTAATCACCGTTCGGACTGCATTTGACGTGAGCTTCCGCAATGCTAGGACTACAGCTATAAGCTCGGCTACAATTATGGGCGTGAAATTTGACGAACTTAGTGAGCAGTATCAGCCAAGCGACGTGGAGAAATTGCCCACGCCAGCCTTTTCCTCATTCACAGAAGCAACTGTGGTTATTATGTGCTTCGTGCTTGCGCAAGGTAACCTTGAAACAATTTACTTAACAATTTGCTTGATTGAATTTAGTATTCAAGAGGAAAGTCTCGTCCAATTCAAGATTGATATGCCGATTTTATTCAGTTAACGCGAATACATCTCCAGTGTTCACATTTATGTAATCTAACTGCCTTTTGACAAAACCAATTTTGGTTGTGTGAAAGCTTGGCCGGTGAGCTTGGAAGGAGTCAGGATTCATTATAAATAAGTATTCTGATGATGTAACGGAACGCTACAATACTTTACATAGGCCACGCCGCGGTGGTCTAGTGGGTATGGTACTCGGCTGCTGATCCTATACGGTCACGGGATCGAATCACGACTGCGGCGGCTGCATTTCGATGGAAGCGAAATGTTAAGACCCATGAGTCGTGCGATGTCACTGCACGTTAAACAACCCCAGGTGGTTGAAATTTCGGGAGACCTCCACTACGGCATCTCTCATGATCAGTGTTGGTTTTCGGAAGTCAAACCTCTCAAACCAATCATCATCAATCATAGTTTCCTACGAAGCCGGTATCGCTTTTTATTCAACTGGCGCAGAAGCTTTAAGACATGCTGTGCCTTGGAAGCTACATTTTCTATGTTGCTCTCTACTTGAGTTTATCGCTGTCATTTATTCCTAGATACTCGAGAGACGTTACTTGTGGAATGTCTTGCATATACAGAATAAGAATGGAAATAGGGTCTGTTAACAGTAATACCAACATGGCCTTTTTAAACATTTAATGCCCTGCAAAGCATATCAAGACAGTTCTCCAAGATGCTCATGTGAGCTTTCAAATGTTACAGCTCATAAATGTGAGCGTCTGCCACAAACAATGCGATGTCAACTGCGTAGACAAAACCTCCCCTCGCTCCCATTTTGGGACATAGCTCATTGATACGTTAAATAATATAGGAGACAAAAATGTTCCTTGAGCGGCACCACGATTCTGCTGCAACTTATTCGAGCGAAATCAGTCTTTAAAAGAATAGAATTCTCTGCATTTCAAGAATTCTGTCACCCACGCAATCACCTATCTAGAGAAACCATAACTCTTCAGGATACTGAGTGTTCAACTCTCTCATATGCTTTGGCAATGTCCTA
This sequence comes from Hyalomma asiaticum, assembly GCA_013339685.2. Classification (NCBI taxonomy): domain Eukaryota; kingdom Metazoa; phylum Arthropoda; class Arachnida; order Ixodida; family Ixodidae; genus Hyalomma; species Hyalomma asiaticum. The sequence continues at coordinate 10,704,322 of CM023481.1, read as the reverse complement.
CGTCAATAAAGCAGCATACTGTCTTCTTTATTCGAGCAAGTTGGATTCGGCTTCTAAATCATCGTGAGCGCACCATATCAAGCATGTAACTCTGAAACCAATTTGGTTTGGATTCAGTATCAAATTATTCGTCATGCCGGTGACTGAGGATCACTTCGTGCGCACGACAGTTCTCCGCGCCTCGTAGCGGAAGCAGATGCAATAGATGTTTAGACATTTTTGCATTAAACTGCACAAAATGCACTTAGCATTTCCAAATAATCTTGTGGGCATGAAAAATTGTTTCTAGTCTACTGGTTCGCAAGCGCTTGAATTCAATACTAGAAATCGTATTGCTGAGCCTCCACGCGGAGATATTTATTTATTTATTTATTTATTTATTTATTTATTTATTTATTTATCAAATACCCACAGCGCCTTCATAGACATTACAGTGGGAGGGGATACATAGAGTACATAATACAAAAATACAGGTTACATGCGTAAACAGAGAGGCAACAAATATTTAGTGGTTCTTCCATATCGCGCAGAAGTAGATGTACTGAGGCTTGCGAAAATGTTATGTGCGCAAAGAAAGGTTTTTCTACAATTGGTTCCAGAAGCGAAATAAGTTATTACTATCAACTCCTCAAGTTTCTGTAACAGACGACAAATAACGTACGTGGCTTCCGACGATACCGAGTCTACAGCGCCCAGTCATTTTGTAGTCTATAAAAACGAGGTCATGCAGAGGGCAAATGTAGGAGTCAGGGCCCGACCGAGTCCAGCTCTTCCGAAAAACTTACGCGCAAATTACAGCAGCAGGTGCCACCCATGGAGGTCGTTTTCTAGCCCTACTCGCATTTCTGTTATCTAGGTCTTACACGCTGCAATCACGTGGTGCTGCTACCACGCGTGTCTGGCATTTCAGCGCCCATTTTCCAGAAACGTAAAGAGAGCTCAGCCATTAACTCAATTACGAATCCTGCCGGGAGCCGCTTGCACGATCGCGCCGCACGACAACGTCTACTCCGGTGGCGCCATCAGAGAGGTGTGATGACCACTGGTGATGGAGGAAACGGCCTTTCGTGATTAGAGTGACAGGTTGGGCACGGCAAAATGTACGCGAGGCTTGAGTGAAACCTTTAGCCTGTTGGACGGCATATCCATGTTGAACCTCCAGGGTCTCGTGAAGGATTCGGTTTTGAGAGAGCTAAAGAATCCACACATGTCCACCAAGTGAATCATCACGAGGGGGCGCAGCACTGGGGATCGTTCTTACAGTAAATGAACCGTGACATTGCCTACTTGGTTGTTTACAACTTTATTGTGGTAACAACTTTATTGATTTATGACAACAACGTGTGTGTTTAGTGTATACAATGGGTTATTTGTCGTAACCCGCATGTCATGTTGAGTTCTAGATTCCGTGTCCCTTCATTATAACATCTGTGTGGTCCGTGAAATGTAGAGGCTATGGACTTTCGATCGGATCGACCCTGAAGTTCACAAGGACAAAAACCAATGCGCGTTCCCTTGGTGGTTGTCGGTTGTTTCCAGTCATACGATGTACATCGTAGAGCGTATGGCAACGTCATATACTGCACAAGCCAGTCGTTTTCCGTGATGTCTACGTTGAAATGTCAAACCAGTACGAAGGGCTTGTTTCGTGATCGCGCAAGGTAAGATCGATGTACTTTTCTACGTTGCCTGAGGAGAGATTCGGGGCCAAGTACACTTTCATGACGACAGTTCCGTCGGATAGTTTTATTGCAGCGTGTTTGCTTTTCTGAGATTGGCTCGTTATGGGTAAGCAGAGATTCACCGCGCTCTGTGGCAATTTCCCGTACATTCTAACAACACCCCCCGATCGCTCTGCTTCTTCTGCGCAGACGACGGGGAGGAATCCATTGACGTGCGGCCTTTTCGCGCTCCACGTATTGGTAAAGCAAAGGACGTGTGCTTTCGTTAGTGTGGGATCTCGTTCGATGTATTCTGCATGGGTATCGAGTGAGCGAGCGTTGTTGAACAAAACCAGGGTAAGCACTGCCGTGGGATTTTGAAAGGGTGTGAGTCTCCGGTCTGGGAAATCACGCTTGAACCGCGCATTGTAGCCTTCCAGCTCCGGTAGGCAACGCTTCTGGCGTTTCTCCGCCGCTTCCACAGCTCTCGCCCCTGGGGTAGCGGCTGTCTGACTGCCCTGCCTCGAAGATTTGCCCGCATGGGCCCACCCACACGCCCATGTTGTCCTGTACTGCAATGTTGCTAGTGGCCCAGGCGACGTGACAGACGGATAACCTGGACCAACAAGTATCCCCGCTAAGATGCTTCGCCCATAGAAACCCTCTTGCAGTGCACTAATTTATTAACTTGATTTCCTGAAAGTGGGATGCCCCCGGCATGTCAAGAGAGAGACGGTAATTTCCACTGCAAATGAAGCGGGCAACTATTCGTGGCCTAGGCGCGCCAGGTGGCACATGAATCGTCGTTGTCCCAAACAGTGTGGTTTGCATCAATGCCACTAAAAGAAAACTTTATTGACTAACATCCGTTATAATTTTGACTCTTCAATATTGTGTCTGTCGCTCTATACAACATATGGTTAACGTGACTACCTTATTTGTTCCATGCCATAGTGACCTTGCAAAATGTTTGGCAGCAAATATCGAACCAAAAATAGCACGAATGCTTTAAGAACTCTCGTCTTGCTATCTAGGTGCACCCCAAAACTGACAGGGAAGGTGTATTGTATGACCAAGAAAACGTATAGGTCATAAATTCAATAGATAACACGACATATTGAGTTGCCTCCCGATTGAAGTGCAATTCCTAGGATTCTTTTCTCAGCTCAGTGAACCAAATGAAATTTTCTTTGTGTGCTCCATGGCAGACTACCGCCATTTATGCAAAATTACTGGCTTAAGAGGCAGACATTGCATAAAATTAATTTTATTGATTACCACAATTGGTCTGCGTAGCTTTAAACAATGATTGGTCACATTGGGTCTGATATCATCGTTCACGAAGCGACGGCTGTGACGCAAATGTGTGGATCTGGGAGGGCATGGCTGAACCATTTCGCTGCGCGATCACACCGCCAGGTGAAAAGCGCATGGCCGTCGCAGGCTGGACTAGACCGAATTGCATATTTAATGTCGCTGCTCCTTTGGACTCGGTCTCGGTATCGGGATATTCGGCCTACTAAGAATTACTTTCAAATTTCTTGCTCACTGCTACTATGACGCGCGTGAGAGAAGCGTCTCAGGAACATATAACCACCAATCATTTGGCATGCTGAAAAACGTGAGGACAATTTCGCCTATCGTAGTGTTGGGAAAACTGAAGCTTAACGCGTGGTTACCTCTTTCTTTCTTACTCCCTGTCTATACCTCTCTGTTTTATTTTCCCAGTCTGGTTCCTTTTCTTTGTTTTCTTTCGATCCTTTTCTCTGGCCTAGTTTTTTTTGTTTCTTGGCTATATCTTGTGATTCTTTTCTTCCTGCCTTCTTTCCCTGTGGTCTTTCTCTCCCCCTTTCTTTTTTGTTTGATGGTTTCTTTCTTCCTGTCTTTACTGTTCACCTGCATACTTACTTTTCTCATAAATTTGGTGGAAAATGAAAGGTATGCACGCGGTTCACGTAGACACCATTCCACTGAGGTTTTGCTGGGTGCCGCTTCAGCCATCAGGCGGCGACGCCATATTTGCCTTTGGACGCCTCTAGCTTTCCGCTTAACTGCCGGGATTCTCCGTGTCGCGAATCACCAAGCTGATCGTTTTCGCTCTGTGCAAACTGTCAAATAGTTAGCTCGGTCCACTTAAGTACCACCTGCAAGAAACTCATTTAAATTACAGCTCAAATTACCACTATTTATTGTACCTGTTTGAGAGAATTATAATTGACAGGAACACTCCTGACACGCACTTGTTGCTTCATAAATGCTTACGAAAGCAATAAGATGTGCTCCATATAATGCCGCCATGGCTAAGAGTGGCGCTGCCTAACACTCCGTGGAGGGCGCGCACATAAATAACACAGCTTTAAAGTAGCCGGAAGAACGACCGCCTACGTAGCTCACTGAGTATAGCATCAAACGCCTCGTATGAAGGTCGTAGGTTCGGTTCCTGCCAAAGGCAGCTGTATTTTTTTGCCCCAATTTATTTCCCCCTATTAATTCAAATGTAGCAATACTACAATTCAAGACTACACTAATTTAACGAATGCTTTTCTTTCCTTCAGTGTCCGTTGATTTGACTGCGTTATTTATCACAAATAAACAATTGCTTTATCCATTCGTTTTGGTTGCCTTCATGCAAACACTATGAGAAACGAAAGGCCAAGGAAGAAAGCTCGAACAACGAACTGTAGCTAGTTCTACATCTATAAAATCTAAGTAAACGATTATTTAGCATTGTATATAATTGGTCAAGTGCAAGGGGTTTACGTTGTGTATTACAGCTCCACTGTTAACTGGCAGCGCCACACTCATTTGTAAATGTCGACCTCAAGCACTGAGGTGTTAAAGAAATAGTCTATTCTGGGCGATGAAAAACCTCAGTGCGCCTCGAGTCCGCGTTCCGTGCACTGTTTATCACCTCGCTCCTTTCGCGTGCAAGGGTACGGTGGCCTTCGATAGAACTTTCGCGCTGCGCAATTGTGCAATAGGTTAAAAGGTTACGAGTACTTGCAGTGTTTCAGAAAATTCGCAGCTCTCCTGCAAGGAAATTACGAAATTAAAGGGATACCTGCTTTTCACCAAAAGTGTGTTCACGAAAGCGGGTCTTGCTTAGGAATTCAGACAGCCCACTAGTGTGGCTGTTGTTATATACTCCGCACTTCTCTAAAAAAGTCTAGTTCAGCCAAAATGTGAAGCACTTGATGCGATAAAAATGCATGACACAATGTACGAAGTAAAACTAGCAGTTTTAAGGACAACTTCGCCAATTATACACACAAGTTCGGAAATTGTGCTGTATCTAGAGACCGCCAATCCGTACACTCGAATGGCATACAAGACATTCCCGCGATTTAGATTTCCAATTTAAAAAATTTCTTGCTATTAAAAAAATCGCTCTGTATAGCAAATAAATGTATTACACTAGCCTTTGTAATGATGGTGCGCGTGAATGCCGCTCCTAATGTGTGATGAGCACAATCATAGCAGTACATGTTTTCTGCTACCATTCGGTATGTTTTTGCGCAACTTTGCTCGATCCCATAGGAATACCCTAAAGAACTACGCGCATGATAGCACATCAACGCAGCGCTCAGTGCATTTTTCTTCGACAAAACAGATGTCTGCACGTTGGGCTAACGGAACTTCAACGTTATATCGTACCGTGGCATACCATTCAGTTGCCAGGGTGCGGTCCGACATTCTGGTCAGACCATGCTATGCATACTCAAAAGTGGGTGCATGCGCTTTGCACAAAAACATTGATCCTACACGTAACAGATGGACTGAATGCGTAAGCATTCGTAATATGAATTTCCTCGGTGGCTGCATCGCATGCCACCGATTTACACAGTGCGTGGGATCTGCAGGATTTTTTTTATTCTTGCAGCGCTGCTTCACATAAACAAAGACTGATATCATAATTCGGGGGACAGTGTATAACGACCCACCGCAGCCCTTTAAGAAGTGAGGTATCGCACTGCTACACTAGAGGACGTGGGCTTGACTTCCGTCCGTGCCGCCGCGTTTTTAGAAGGTGCAGATGAATGTACGCCCACGTATATAATTTCAGGCTGACACACAGGTCGCTCTGAGCATTTGCAGTATCCTTTACATGTCATTGCTCATCTTTCGGCGTACGATTGAAATGGAGTGCGTTGTCGCAACACCGTGGTAGCGCAGAACCCAAGGTTCAGTGCCCTATTTCGATGTCAACGTGTCATGCGTTGCCGCCCTTCCTTCCTTTCTTAGTATTGTCTTTGCCCTGAAGCACTTAAAAACGTGATATCTTGGCATCTTTATTTGAGTGTGTTGCTCTTTAATAGATTTCCGTTATTGTTTAACTCACTTAGTTCACATCGACACACGTTATGCGGAAGGCTGTGGGCCAGTGTTCAATAACTAAAGATGGTGCTATCTATACAATGGATTGCTGAATGACTTACGTCAGCCATGACAACAAAAGGATGATAGCGCTATTGGCAATCATTTCAATTGTGCTATTGATTTGACTTTCAGAAATACTATTGATAGGAAAAAAAAATAGCCGCGCTTACTCATTGCAGTACAACTTCGTTCCCCGAGGTCATTGTTACAAAGCAGTAATCCTCGTTATCACCGTTTCCCATTCGCCAAGTCCTGCACGTTAACTCTGCATATAGTTGCCATGTGTAAAGTTCTTAGGCTACCGTTCCTACGCCAGAATACACCTCCCGCGCTTCACAACGAATCCTCCCAGTTAAACTGTTGAATATCCAAGTGTAGCTGTAGTGGATAGTAATTCGTTACTCACGATTTAACATCGTGGATTCAAATTTATATTACATTTCCAATAAAAATGAAGTGATCAAAATGTAAATGTCGTTGGTGATATGCAAGTGGTTATTTCCGCGCATGAAATATGCAATATTGCATATTTTATGCTCGAAAATACGGCATATTTGCTTATTGCAAAAACCTGTGCCTCCCCGCGCCATTTCCGTACATTTTCCGTGCTGGGAGCACTAGAAATGCGCTGTGAAAGGCGGTATTTCACCAGGCGGTGCACGCTGGGGCGCTGGAAGCGAAGGCATTGCAGTGAGAGAAGCTGGCGTTGCCGAGATATCACCGATGGCCGTGAGAGGCTTGTTGAAATGCTCACTATAGACCCTTTTACCGGCGGGTATCCGACGAGCCGAAAAACGGTCCACGCCCCCAGGAAGTTTCTGGTCGCTGGGGCCCCAAAACTTAGTGGTCCAGCGCTCCTTTCTTGTTTTGCTCAACCCCAACGGGAGTACAAAAGGACGCAAGCACGCGCCCCTCGCCGGAAATCGCTTGGGGCATGCTAGCCACGCGTTTCTTTGTAAACAGGTAAACGGTCTATTCTGGTAGATTGTGTGCTGCCACCAGTGTGAAACCCCAGCAAGCACCGCAAGCACTCCTGGCACTGGGCACAGGGCGTGCTGCGAAGTGCGCCTTGTATTAGCCGGCTTGGATAGGTGCGATCGAGCTGGTAACATGTATGGCTGAGCCGTACATTAATGTTCCGAGCTGCAGCATGATGTAGTTCGTGCCTTGGGGGTCGCACTCGCCGTGCTAGCAGTGGAACTTAAGATTTCGTCCATGTCTCCATACTTATGATATGCAGTGTCACATCTGCGAACAATTTCGCTGGTAGTTCTGTCGGAGCGTCTAAATATCTGTACGTGTTGGCAAAAAGAGCAACAGTAAAGTTCTACATCGCCCCGCACTTCAACGCGTTTTATCCTACACCAAGCAAAAGCCACCGATTCGTATCATCACGCTGGAATCGCATCTTTCGCAATACGTACACATTCACTTAGTTTATCTGCACTAAAAATATAGCCACGCCGTGGTGGCCCAGTAGCTGTGGAACTCGGGTGCTTTTCTGGAGATCGCTGTATCGAATCCCTTCATCGTCGGCAGTGTTGTGATCGAGGCGATATGTTGAGGACCGTCCACACCGCGACGTCAGTGCACGTTCAAAGACACTGGTGGTCCGAATTTCCGGAGCACTCAATTACGGCGCGTCTCAGTATCCTATCGTACTTTTGCGACATAACACCTCATAAATGAGGATTCCGTGCATTAAGGTGCACATTTTAGGAAGCTTCTTCAACTTTTATGCAATAACTTCAGCCTTCGGAAACCGCCGCGTCCTGATCGGTGCCTCCCACAAACAATGCCACAAGCGAGCGAATTCAGTTTAACTGCTACACTTCATCTCCGCGTCTTGCGGTCAGTCCGCTAAGAGACCCGCTGCAGGCCTGTGATGCAAACTAAGAGAGAGCAACAATTGCGCCGCGAAGATCGACGGTTGCACCCACCAAAAATATCCAAAGAAATCTTCGAAAGAACAGCCTGCATGCGCGTAGGTGAATAGCCCGCAGAACGTACCTCCTGTTAGTTTATTTTATACATGGCTTGCACTGACGTCACGCCTAGGAATCCTGGGATACGATTCCGCCATGTTGGTGCAGTGAGCCAGCGACCGCGGCGGTAGCGGCGGTGCAGTCAGTTGCAGTTTGCGTCTTGGCGGAACGTTCGACGCGTCGCTATGGTTATCTGCGCTGCTATTGGTTGTTCCAACCGCACTTGTTGGCCGAAATCAACAAGCACTAACTTTTTCCGTCTCCCATTTCTCATCCACACGCCAGTTTCTACCGCATACAGGCAAGCTCCAACATGAGAACATGCCTCCCCAGCGCCTGCCATGCACGTGCAATGGGCTGAGAGCACAACCCCATCTTTCTCGGAGAGGATCCACACACGTAGAGGCTGGTCTCACAACCTTTGTGAATGGTTCACCTGCAAAATACGTGTTGCAAGGTACAAATTAACATTGGGGACATCTCTGCACGTCACTGTCGAGTTTTTCGGGCTACTGAACGAACGATCTCGACCAGCTTGATCAGTAAAGCAGGCCTTCATTGCTCGACGCGACAAGTGCACGGGCCCTAAATTTTTGATTGACAAATATGCGGCAAGCACCTCCACCAAAAATGAAACGGAACAGAATAAACGGTGGAATTAGTTACAGCGTTTGTATTTCAGACCAACCAAGCTGGGAGTCACACCACGCTCACGCAAGATACATCATCGTCTTCTTTCTTGGGTGTCTCTCACATCCCTGTAACCGTACACCCCACTGCAGGTCAGCGTCATTAATCGCCACGTAACAATATTTATCACTTCACGCGTTGCCGTATTATTTTTCTTTCTTCGCGATTTAAATTGCCATGCTTCCAAACTAAACAAACCAACACCACCTATCACATGAAAGTTTAAAAAAAAAAGACTCGCGTGACGGCCCTTTGGGATCGAATGACAGTCCGAAAATAGCCGAGTGCTTTGTCACAAACTAAATCACTTGTACATTGATTAAACGTTATTTCACTCTCTCTCACTCTGAAAAACACAACTAGCTGCAACTTACCTCGCAAAGCAGAAGCACCTTGTCATCTTGCAACTGTTTAGCCAACAGACCCTTGACCCAACCGCTTGTAAAGTAATTATGCGCCTCGGTCGACTTGAACGCCTTCATTTCCTCGAGCGTCAAATAATTGGCAGAAAAAACAAGATAATTGGCGATGTCTCCGTAACAAATGTCCGGAAATACGTTCACATCACTTGAAGTGTCCGGTCGAAGCGTGAAGGGGTCGATCCTATCGCACATTTCCACCTTTTCGGCATAGCGAAGGCGCTCGGGCCCCGTAAGACCCGAATAATAAGTCGGGTCTAACGGCTGCTTATTGAGAAGCGTCGGCATGGCGCAAGAAAAGCACCACAATCGCCTGAAACCTCGATGAAACGAGCGCGGAACGGCCTACGCACCACGACGGCTCCGCACGCACTGCACCAACATGGCCGCTGCTGCGCGCGCTGCTGAGCGTGACGTCACGTGAAAAACCATGTATTGTAAAATTTTCTGATCACTGCTGTGTAAATGAAGAGTTGCTGTTTATTTGCACGGAGGTGAGATTGAGTAATGAAAGAGGTTAGATTGAGCAATGAAATTAAGTTCGCGGGCACAAAGTGGAACCAGCTCGCTCTGTATATGGCGGATTGGAAATCGGCGGGAAAGGATTTGTCCTGCACTGGACTTAAAATGGGCTGATGGTGGATGGATTCACAAGCGGTACCGCTCTTTTCACCCTCAAGTTATAGAAATTTAGTTAATTCTATTCCCTTTTTTGTTTTCAAATCTAATTCGGAAAGAGCCTGAACGAGCATCACATTGGTAATTGGGAACTCTGACTTGCGCTCACAACTATTTAGAACTGTTACTGCAATGGCTTGTCCCAACCACTTGGAAGTTCCCTGTCTGAGAGAGAGCGAGAGATAGAGGAGGGGAAAGGTAGGGAGGTTAGCCGAACGCGACTTCGCTTTTGCTACCCTAGGCTGGGGAAGGTATGAAGGGGTTAGATAGAATGAAAGAGGCAAAGAGAGCAAGAGGAAGTATAATAACACGTGTACATTTGCAAAAGAACATCGTCTAAAGGCGGCCGACTGGCCTTTCGACTTCAAGTACGTCAGCAGTGCCTTCGACACATTCTGAATCTCTCTGAGGCTACTGATAACGCTCTGTTCTACAGCAAGCAACGTGCCCGCTAAGTAATCCGCGTTGGCTTTGTCACGTAATTTCGCCGTTCATAACTGGTAGGTGCACGAATGCTGGGGCATGAAAGAGCGGTGGCCACTCTGACGGTCTTTTCCTGCACTAATACATCGAAGATTGCAACTAGCACAATTTTGTGTTGAACTCGTCAACATGAGCAACTGTCACCGTGTAGGCAACGGGATATAGCGATTCGGAAAAAAAATAGGACCGTCAATATTTTTGAATTCTCACCACGCAAACCGACCCGCGTTGTCCTAATGATCTCGCTAAGGAGCTTGAAATGACAGAAGTAAAAATTTAGCACTGTTTGTGCGCGTGCATCTCAGCCAGAAGTTTCTAGTTTATCTGAACCGAAAACATCGACCCATCATAGATGACTCATTTTGAGTCTCCAATACAATCTACACGACAAAATTTCCGGTTCTAGAGTACACTTGCCGGAGCTTAGGCAGGTGCAAAGTGTCACATAAATTTGTCAAAACATAATGCCTGTTCGATCATTTGCATTACTGTAAGAACGTACGAATAACGTCGAAATGAAATAGTATGCTAGCACAAGTGCGTATGGCGAACAGGATTATTTCCGACGTGAGGCCAAATGCGCAAGGAGAGGGAATAATATTTAATCCATTTAACAGCTCTTGCAGATTATATGGGACTGACTGAAATGACATAAAATTTACGTTATAAATCATTCCTAACAACAGTATTTCACTCGTATGGTACAATCGGTGTTATCGCCACGCTCTTACGAACGAGCGAGACAATCAGGAGTAGGGCGTGGCGCCATGGAGAACAGGCCACCACACGCATTTGTTTTCTTGTGAGCTAAAGTGTCGCATCTAATTCTTCATCCGAACTAGCCCGTACAAAGTACCTCATCAAGGTTCATAACTCTGGTCGGCTATAAATCCCGTCCCTTAAATGCACCGGCTTACCATCATCGACGTACTCTTACTCGCCATCAGCGGCTTACCATCAGACACCAGCTTAACATCAACGACAGAAAGGCAAGCAACGTTATTTGTTCTCAACAACGGGTACGTAGCGAAAACAGGTACATTGTTTGTAAACTAAGGCGAGTGCGTGCTCTCGCTGAAGCTCTGCGGATATTCAAAAGAGCTGCGCTGTATATGGCAGTGCTGCAAGTGCTGGGGCCACTGTGAAATATCTCCCGAGACCCTTAATCACACGTCGGATGCATGATTTTGAATTGTGGTCATCTGAGATCAGCAAACCTCTACGAGCACAAGCCATAGCATACGTTCGGGTCACGGGACATAAAGTACAGTGGGAACTTCACAATGTGTTGTTGAATGGAAGGCATCACAAGTTCAAATGGCAGCACGCGTTAAATGCTGAAAAAGAAAACGTTGGATACGTTGGCTACGGTATAGCCAGCAGTGAGTTCTGCAAACATAGATATTTATGCAATACGAGTCATTAAAACATAACAGGCCTAATCGCGAAGGCGAGATCAGTCTGAACTCCTGTATTTTTCGGTTTTTCGTAAAAATATTTGTTTTTCTCAGACCGCGACGCTTCCAAGGTGGTATCACGGAAAGTTATTCCGATGTATTGAACAAGATGTGCCTCGACAGCAGTGTCACTTAAATGAGCTCATAGTTTCTGTTTCCGTGTTTGGTCTCGCGCATCTGACTGCTGCTCGTTTTCCCGCCTCGCCTGCTAATGCTATTGAGACACCGGCTAATCTTCTTCACAGTACTTCAATAGATTTGTTCGGACATCAGAAGGGACAGGCGCGGCCCACACAACTCAAAAGTGACCTTGCTAAGTGATAAAACATATTTAACAGCGCGACACGCAGCGACGGGCACCTACGAGGGCACACTTTGCATGCTCTTCACCAGTATACCGATATCCATGTAGCAAGCCCGCCTTGAATGTCGTGTGTGGTGCGGCGACGCCTGCAGAAAATATGGCGAAAGAGCGCTTATATGAACAAGCCGGCACAGCGGGCACTCGCACGTGAGGCTAATAGAGCAATGGCGACATTGTGTTGACCTGGGGTCCTTACGGGAGAAAAAAAAACACAAGAGAATGCACGTTCTTTAAAATATGACACTACACTCAAGGGATTTTATACTGCTGTGAGTACAACCGCCGATAACGGGACCGAACCGGCCACTTTCGAGACATCAGCCAAAACCATCCCCACTGAACCTCAGCACAGTCAAATGTTCGCAAGTTATTAACAACACAATATCCTTGCTTTATTCGAGCGGCCTTCTTTTACACGAACAAAAGTTGGAGAGTGAGGAAATTGTCCACTTCCACACAGCAGTTCATGTAAGCTGGACAGCTTCAACCAGTGGGATGACCTAACAAGCCGTACTGTAGCTCATTTACCAAAGTGTCCGGGCACTGGCCAATTTGAATCACAGGTACTTGTGTACGAGCCTCTGCCAGTGCGCCTCGTTGCTTCTGTCGCGATCCCGAGCGTATCCCTGATTCCTTCCGGCGGGTCCGCTTCAAAAACAGCGGATCAGCAACAGTAGCACAGATCAACGACACTAGCATCAGCACTAAGTAGTACCGATAAGACACTTGGCATGTAGCTAACTCGCCCCACGCCCATGCATTCCAGGGAGTGCACGTGCGCGAGGTGTTAGAAGGGTGGGACTCAAATGTTCTGGCTGGTTGTCAAAAGAGCCATGCCCACAGGTCTCATGCACGATGGGCACGTCAACGAGCGCATAAGCCAGTCGTCAATGCACCCCACATGATAGATGTGCATGCAAGGTAGGAACCGGAATGCTTCACCGACTGCAAACTCCGCCACGCAAATCGCACATTCTCTGTCTTTCTTGCTGTGATCATAAGTGCCCTTCGGCAGCTGCTGAATGAGACTTATCCGGCCCGCAATCAGTACTTGCTCTTCCTCACTGAGCTCAGAAGCTCGGCGTTTAGCGTTGGGTGTCACGTAGTACACAAGCTCGGATGCTGGTTCTTGATCAGGGTGCGGGAGTACAATCCTTTCAGCGGACGGGTCCCTTGTATCTTCATTGCTCCTCAAGGTGATGGTGTCTTCGGATGATGACATCGACTTGAAGCAATTTCCCATTGCTTTACGTTCCAGCGCTTTCTAGTGCGGTAGTTTAGAACGTCAGCGGCAGGCGAGGGCTAACGGCGTGAGGAAAAATCACTACAAAGCGGGTGCGCTCTACAAACCGAGGAGTTGGTTGCCGTTGAAGTAATAAGCGCCTGTCGTGAGAGAAGGTGTGGCTCGGCAAGCGACACTCTTGATGACGTGTCTGTCGTGCTTGCCTAGGGCACTGCAGTTTGCGGCCTCCTAATGTGGCTCTCCCGTATGTCTGGAAAGAGTCTGAAGGCGGAATGCACGACGTGGGAAAAGCGAATTATGAGGACGCCTACCGGAACTTTCTCGACCGTTCGCACGAACAGTAGGCATATGATGATTACGGCCCACCTTTCCTGAATTGGAGCTGGCTGGACGATCGCCTTTGCTCTTCACAGAAATCGTCGAATCGCCAAGACGGCGCGTCACCTTCTGTGCCGCTGCGTCGGGGCAAGCGTTGGCGTTGCCGAAGAACACGCACCCACGCGCTGTCGATCAGAGAACGCCAGATCTTAAAGTGATCGATCAATGAGACCCTTCAGTCAGCAGCGAAAAAGAGCAGTATAAAAAGTGATGATGGTGATTACGATTCTTCGACGTAAATGGCGCGTACCCACATCGGAGAATTGGCCAAGACCATTTAATCTTTATTGTATTTTGTGTTTCGCATGCAGGAAAATATGAAGGAAAATGAAAACGAAATTGGAGAAAAAGAAGACAATAATAGAAAACAGAATCATAGACTGAAATTGCATTTGTTCCATAACAAAGAGAGCTTACGTTTCTGGGGCCGAATTCACAAAACTTCTCTTTCGTAAGTGCTGTTTGCCATTGGCTGGTCGGCTTCTATAATGATATGTTCAGCATCAGAATTGGCTGAAATTTCCTCCTACGAACATTTTTATCGTAACTTGCTTTTGTGAATACGGGCCCTGTTCATTTTCTTTGATTGCTTTAGACATAACTGTCGTAAACGTAAGAAGCATATCGTGTAAATAACTACGAATAACTACAAAGGTATGCGTTTAATGTTTGCAGCCTAATACTTGTGCACAAACGAAAGAATGATTTCCATTGACAAGGTTAGCCATAGCTTTGAAAGCGATATTTCCAGAAGTCTTTTTCGTATTGATGTGTACCAGCTACTTTTTAAAACAAAATGTTGTATAGTTTCAATCACAGAAAAGAATGGGCACAGAACCGATACCACCAGACCAGCCCTGTGCGCATAGAGGTATAACAGAGACACTGGGCAGTGTAACCTCGTAATCATCACTTCAGCCTCCAGAACTGGCTTTTCCACGGAAAATTTAAGTGCCGAAAATCTTTCCATGTTGGTACTATTTTAATGACACAACAGCGAAGTGCGAATGCCCAATATGTTATACCTCTGGTAAGTTCTATTGCTGAGAGTACAAAGACTATTGGTCCATTAGGCGAAGCTCGCGCTAATGAATCGGCTGTCTCATTGCTCTTTAATCCGCTATCAATCTAATAATCCACTGTAACTATAGTAACCCATAATTATTTTATCAGATTTATATGTGGAGGGACTAAGATGGGGAACGTCTGCAGGTCGGGAGACGTAGAAGCTACTAATACAATGGAAACTAATAGAGAATCTGTTGTTATGACAGCTCGGACTCCATCTGGCGAGAGTTTCCGCAGTGCTAGTATGATCGATAAAGGCTTGGCTTCAATTACAGGCGTTAAGTTTGACAATCTTAGTGAGCACTACTAGCCAAGCGAGGAGGAGGAAATACCCACCCATGCCTTTTCTTATTCATGGAAGCAACTGTGGCTATTATCTACTTTGTGCATGCACAAGGTAGTCCTGATACAATTTATTTAACAATTTGCTAGATTGAATTTCGGATTAACGGGGAAAATGTCGTCCAATTCAAGATTGATATGTCGATTTAATTCTGTTAACGCAAGTATATCTCCAATGTTCGCATTAAACAATCGAACTGCCTTTGGACAAAAAAGAATTTTGGTTTTGTGAAAGCATTTTCGGTGAGCTTCAAAGAAGGAGTCAGGATCCTTTATAAATTAGCATTGCAATCATCTAAACGGAAAGCTAGAATACTTTACCAACGTTTCCACTGTTAATATGCATGATCTGCAGGTGTATGTTGGAAGGCGCGCTTTCCCCTACAGAGCAATATTAGGCAACAACTTAGGCAGCCCCAGACATAGTCGCAAGGCTTCGCGCTCCAATATAACCATAGGCTTAGTTTCATAAGCACGGCAGTCATGGAATAAAATGCAGCCAAAGTCTAGTATAGCGCGCTAGTGAATTTTGCAGATCGTTGGCATAGTTTCCTACGAACTCGGTACTGCTTTTCACTCAACTGGCGCAGAAGCCCTAAGACAGGCTGCGCCTTGAAAGCTACATTTTTTATGTTGGTCTCTAGTTGAGTTTTTCCCTGTGGTTTATTCCTATATACTTGACAGACGCCACCTTGCAAAAGATGTCTTGCTTATACAGAATAAGAATGGAAATAAGATCTGTTAACGGTAACAGCAACATGGCCTTTTTTAACATTTAATGTCCTGTAAAGCATATCAAAACAGTTCTCCAAGATGCTCATGTATGTTTTCAAATGATGGTACAGGGCATAAATGCCAGTGTCTGCCGCTAAAAATGCGATGTCAGATGCGTAGACAAAACCTCCCCACGCTCCCATTTCGGGACATAGCTCATTGATACGTTAACATAGGAGACATAACTGCTCCTTGAGCGACACCACGATTCTGCTGCAACTTATTCGAGAGAAATCAGTATTTAAAAGAATAGAAGTTTCTGCATTTCAAGAATTCACCGAGGCAATCACGTATCTAGGGAAACCATAACTCTGCAGGATACTGAGTACAGCTGAATATTCCACGCGTTGATATCCTTTGGCAATGTCCTACGCCAGTAAAGCAGCATACTGCCTTCTTTATCGAGCAAGTTGGATTCGGCTTTGTAAACCATCGTGAGCGCACCATATCGAACAGTTAACTCTGAAACCAATTTGGTTTGGATTCACTATCAAAGCATCCGTCATGCGGCTGACTTAGGATAACTTCGTCCGTACGACAGATCGCTCCGTCTCGTAACAAAAGCGGATCCAAAAAATATTTAGATATTTCTGCATCATCATCATCATCATCGCCATCATCAGCCTATCTTATGTTCACTGCAGGACGAAGGCCCCTCCCAATCCTTTCCATTCTTGCCTGTCCTGCGCGAGCTGATTCCATTTGACGCCTGCGAATTTCTTGATTTCGTTCCCCCATCTTACTCTCTGTCGTCCGCGGCTACGCTTGTCCTCTCTTGGTATCCATTCCGTCGTTCTAACTGTCCATCGGTTATCTATCCTCATCACGTGGCGTGTCCATGTTCATTTTTCTTCTTAACGTCGGTTATTATGTCGGCGACTCTCGTCTGTTCTCTGACCATAACTGGCTCTCTTTCTATCTCTCAATGTAATGCCTATCATTTTTCGTTCTATCGCCCGCTGCGCGGTTCCTAACTTCCTCTCAAGCTTCTTCGTAATTCTCCGAGTTTCTGCCCCGTATGTCAGTACTGTCAAAATGCAGTAGTTATATCGTTTCCGCTTGGGTGATAGTGGTAGATTTCCTTTCATGAGTTGGGAATGTCCCCCTTGCGCGCGCCATCCCTTGTTTATTCTACGGTGGATTTCTTTTACATGGGCGGGTTCTCCTGTCAGTAGCTGTCCTAGATATAGGTATTCTTCTACGACTTCTAATGTGTGGTTTGCGTTTTTTTTCGGCCACTTAGCATTATCTTTGTTTTCTGCATCTTCAACTTTAATCCTACTTTAGAGCTTTCTCGGCTTATGTCTTCAATCATCTTTTGCATTTCGTCGCCATCATTGCTAAAGAGGAACTATATCGTCTGCAAATCGCAAGTTACATAGATATTCGCCGTTAATCCTTAGCCCTGTTTCGTCCCAGTCTAATCTTTTGAAGATTTCTTCCAAACGTGCAGTAAACAGCATTGGAGAAATTGTATCTCCTTGTCTGACACCTTTCTGTATCGGGATTTTTCTGCTTTTCTTATGGAAGAGCAGGGTGGCTGTAGAGTCTTTATAGATGTTGGTTAATATGGTTACATAGCTATGGCATATTTCCTGTCGGCGTAATACCTCTAGAACTGCTGGTATCTCTACCGAGTCGAAAGCCTTTTCGTAGCCTATGAAAGCCAAATAGAGGGGCTGACGTGCAAATAAATGCACTTAGCTTTACAAAATAATTTTGTGGGCAGTAAAAAAAGGCTTTATAGACTACTACTTCACAAGCGCTTGAATTCAAAAGTACAAATCGTATGGCTGTGACTCTAAGGGGAGGTAGAGACAACAAATATTTAGTTCTTCTTGCATATTGCGCAGAACTTGGTGTACTGAGGTTTGCGAAAAAGTTATACGGGCAAATAAAGGTTTTTATACAATTGGTTCAGAAGCGCGATAAATAGTTACTATCAACTTCTCAAGTTTTTGTACCACATGACAATTAACGTATGTGGGTCCCGACGACACCGAGTCTACAGCACCCAGTCATTTTGTAGTCTATAAAGATTAGAACATACAGAGGACAAATGTGGGAGTCAGGGCCCAACCGAGTCCATCTATACCGAAAAACTGACGCGCAAATTACAGCAGCAGGTGCCACCATTGGAGGTCGTTCTGTAGCCCTTCCTACATTTACGTCGTCTTCGTCCAAAGCGCCGCAATCACATGGTGCTACTACCACGCATGTTATGCATTTCAGCGGCCATTTTTCTGAAACACAGAGAGAGCTCAGCCATCAACTCAATTACGGAAGCAGCCGGGAACCGCTTGCACAATCGCGCAGCACGACAACGTCTACCGTGACGGCGCCATCAGAAAGGTGTGATGACCACTGGTGATGGAAGAAGCGGGCTTACGTTTTAGAGTTATAAGTTGGGCACGGCCAAATCTACGCCAGGCTTACGTGTAACCTTTAGCGTGTTGGACAGCAAATCCATGTTGAACCTCCAGGGTCTCGTGAAGGATTCGGTTTTGAGAGTGCTAAAAGAATCCACACATCTCCACGAAGTGAATCATCACCAGTAGGCGAAGCACTCGGGATCGTTCTTACCGTAAATCAACCATGACGTTGCCTACTTGGTTGTGAATAACTTTATTGTGGTAACAACTTTACTGATTTATGATAGCAACATGTGTGTTTAGTATACACAATGTGTAATTAGTCGTAAATCGCATATCGTGTTCAGTTATGGATTCCGTTTTCCCTTCATTATCAAAGCTGTGTGGTCTGTGAAATGTAGAGCCAATGGTTTTTCGATCGTATCTAGCCGGAAGTTGGCAAGGACAAAATCTATGCACGTTTCCTTGGTGCTTGTCGCTTGTTTCCAGTCGTACGATGTAGTACATCGTAGAGCGTATCGAAACGTCATGTACTGCATAAGCCAGTCGTTTTCCGTAATATCTACGTTGAAATCTCGAACCAGTACGAAGGGCTTGTTTCGTGATCGCGCAAGGTAAGATCGATGTACTTTTCTACGTTGCCTCAGGAGAGATTCGGGGCCAAGTACACTTTCATGACGACTGTTCCGTCGGACAGTTTTATTGCAGCGTGTTCGCCGTTGTGAGATTGGCTCGTTATGGGTAGATAGAGATTCACCGCTGTCTGTGGCAATTTCCCGTACATTCTAACACCACCCCCCTGGCTCTGCTTCTTCTGCGCAGACGACGGGGAAGAATCCATTGACGTGCGGGCTTTTCGCGTTCAACATTTCGCTAAAGCAAATTACGTGTTCTTTCGTTAGTGTGGGATCTCGTTTGATGTATTCTTCATGGGTATCGAGGGAGCGAGCATTCTTAGCACAACCAGGGTAAGCACTGCCGTGGGATTTTCAAAGGGTGTGAGGCTCCCGTGTAGGAAATCACGCTTTAACCGCATATTGGAGCCTCCCAGCTGCGGTAGGCAACGCTCCTGGCATTTATCCGCCGCTTCCACAGCTCTCGCCTCCAGGGTAGCGGCTGTCTGACTGCGCTGCCTCCAGGATTTGCCCACATTGGCCCACCCACACGCTCATGTTATTCTCTACTGTAGTATTGCTAAGGGCCGAGGTGACGTGACAGACGGATAACCTGAACCAAGAAACCACCCCCCTAAGGTGCTTCGCCAATTTATTCACTTGAGTGGGACGGCCTCGGCATGTGGGACGGTCCCGGCATGTCAAGAGAGGGACGGTGTGTTCCACTGCAAATGACGCGGACAAATATCCGTGGCCTATCCGCGGGCAAATATCTGTGGTATTGATGCAAACAATGCGGTTTGCATCAATGCCACAAAAAGAGAACTTTATTAACGAACATCCGTTTATATTATTGAACACATCAAAAGTTGCGCATGTCCCTCTGTACAACATATTGTTAATTCGACAACCTTATTGGTTCCATGCCATAGTGGCCTTGTAAAACGTTTGGCAGCAAATATCGCAGGAAAAATAGCACGAATGCATTAAGAACTCTCGTCTCGTTATCTAGGTGTACACGAAAACTGAGAGGGAAGGAATAGCTGTATGACAAACCAAACGTATAGGTCATAATATCAATAGATAACACGACATATTGAGTTCCGTCCCGATTGAAGCGGGATTCCTAGGATTCTTTCTTGAGCCCAATGTATCAAAATGAGATTTCCTTTGCGTGCTCCATGGCAGACTTCAGCGATTTATTCAAAATTACGGGCTTAAGAGGGGGATATTGCATAAAAATCAATTTTATTGATTACCACAAAGGGCCTGCGTGGCTTTCCACAATGATTGGTCGCATTGTGTCTGATATCATCGTTGACGAAGTGACGGCTGTGACGCAAGTGCGTAGATCTCGGATGGCACGGCTTCACCATGGCGCTTCGCGACCACACCGCCAGGTGGTGGGCGAATGGCCATCGCACGCTGCACTAGGCGGAATTGCATATTTAAGTTCGCTGCTCCGTTGGACTTCGGTCTCGGTATCGCGATATTCGGCCTAATAAGAATTACTTTCTAATTTCTCGCTCAATTCTACTATGAGGCACGTGAGACTAGAGTATCAGGAACGTATAAGCACCAATCATTTGGCATGCTTTTCAGCATGCTAAATGATTGGTGAGGACTCTTTCGCTTATCGTAGTGATGGGAAAAGTGAAGCTTACCGCCTGGATGCCTCTTTCTTTCTTACTCCCCGTCTATATCATATGTGTTTTTCCCACTCTAGCTGCCTTTCGTCTTCCGTTTCTTGGGATCCTTCTCTCTCGACTAGTTTTTTTTTTGTTTCTGGCTATATCTTGTGTTTATTTTCTTCCTCCCTTTATTGCCAGTGGTCTTTCTCTCCCGCTTTGTTTTTTGTTTGTTGGTTTCTTTTGTACCTGTCTTTACTTTTCGACTGCATACTTTCTTTTCTCATAACTTCGGTGGAAAATGAAAGCTATTCACGTGGTTCACGTAGAGACCATTCCACTGAGGTGTTGCTGGGTGCCGCTGGCGCCATCAGGCGGCGACGCCATATTTGCCTTTTGACGCCTCTAGCTTTCCGTTTAACTGCAGCGATTCTTCGTGTCGCGTATCACCAAGCTGATCGTATTCGCTCCGTTTAAACTGTGAAATAGTTAGCTTGGTCCACTTAAGAACCCCTTGCAGTAAACTCACTTTACTTACAGCGCCCATTACCACTATTTATCGTAACTGTTTGAGAGAATTCTAATTGACAGAAACGCTCCTGACGCGCACTTGTAGCTTCATAAATGTTTGCGAAAGAAATAAAATGTGCTTCATATAATAGCCGCCGTGGCCACGAGTGGCACTGTCTTAAACTCCGCGGAGTGTGCGCACATAAATATCAAAGAAAGTAGCCGGAAGAACGACCGCCTGCGTAGCTCAGTGAGTATAGCATCAAACGCCTCGTATGTAGGTAGTAGGCTCGGTTCCTATTAAGGCAGCTGTATTTTTTGCCCAGTTTATTACGTCTGTTTAATTTAACGTAGCAATACTACAATTCAAGACAACATTATTTAAAGAATGCTCTTCTTTCCTTCAGTGACCGTTGATTTGATTGCGTCATTTCTCACAAATAAACGATTCCTTTATCAATTTGTTTTGGTTGCCCTTATGCAAACACATAAGAAAAAATGTTGCAGTGGCTTAGCTCGGCTATGCCAGGATATACGTAGCGTTAGCAAAGGTTCAGCTGATTATTCTTAGCTTTCCTGGTTGTCTAGATTGTCTAGGATTAGCTTGATTGTCATGCTTACTGCTGCTCCAATGACACACACGCGGTATACGATTATCCAAACTGATTGTTTACGAAGTCCGTCTGGAAGGTCAGAGTCGCACTGGCGCTTTCGCTGAGTTTCACAGTATATTCAGTCGATCGGCGAGCCTTGACGCCATCGACGGCGTTTTGTTGTTGCTGCAGGGGTGGTCGGGCACGTCGCTCAGCCTCCTGGCGACGCCGCTTTGCTAGACGTTCGTCCCTTTGCTCCAGTGTCTCCGCAGCACGTTTAGCCTTCTTCTGTTCATTCCTCCTACGCTCAACCGCTAATTGCCAGGCAACTACTTCGGGATCCGATGAGTCAAGCTTCTCCGCTCTTCTGCGCTGTTGAGCAGCATTTGCGCTCTCCTTCTCCATGGCTATACCACACTGGCAAACGCCAGTCAGAAGCGCAGCGGCTCCAGCGCAGTGTGAGACGGCGACTGCACAGCGAGCGCGCGCCGGCGCCAGTGCGTCTACCACGGCTACGACGTCACTCATCTGGAATGCGCCAGACCGGCGGCGGTGAGTCGCGCGCGGCGGCGGCGGAGTGCGCGAGAGGTGCCGGCTCCGGTGGCTCCGGTGCGCAAGCTGTGTGACATCACTGATCCTTGCGCATGCGCAGCACGGCTCTTGATGTGCCGCGCGAAACGGGCTTGGCTAGGCCAGTGTAGCTAACGCTACAAAACGAAAGGCCAAGGAAGAAAGCGCGAAGAAAAAATGTAGCCAGCTCCAGATCTGTAAAATCTAAGTAAACGATTATGTAGCATTGTATATAATTGGCCAAGAGCAAGATCTTATACGTTGTATATCACAGCTCCACTGTTAACTGCAAACGCCACGCCTCATTTGTCAATGTCCACCTCAAGCAGCTGAGGTGTTAAAGAAATAGTCTATTCTGGGGGATGAAAAACCTCAGTGCGCCTCGAGTCCGCGTTCCGTGCACTGTTTATCACCTCGCTCCTTTCGCGTGCAAGAGTACGGTGGCCTTCGCTGGAACTTTCGTGTCCTGCAATTGTGCAATAAGTTAAAAGGTTAGCTCGAGTAATTGCAGTGATTCAGAAATTCACAGCTCTCCTGCAAGGAAATTACGAAATTAAAGGGATACCTGCTTTTAACCAAAAGTGTGTTCACGAAAGCGGGTCTTGCTTAGGAATTCAGACAGCCCACTAGTGTGGCTGTTGTTATATAATCCGTACTTCTCTAAAAAATTTAGTTCAGCCAAAAGGGAGAAGCAATTGATGCGATAGCAATGCATGACACAATGTACGAAGAAAACTAGCTTCTTTAAGGCCAAAATGTATTGTAGTGAACGTTGGCTTATGACGATGCAGCATGCAGGTGTGCTTAGGCGTGGCCTCAATTGCACCAATCCAATGAATGTGTACTACTGAAGATTGGTCATTGATTCATATTCACAAAAGATTGGTACTCATGAGAAGCGGCGCCCGTGGGCAGGGCGTCGGTGGTTATTTCTACATTCCATGTTGCATCTGTGCGGTTAGTATTGCATGTGTATTACGGTGTGGAAACTGTGCAGAGGAGAAAGTGCAAACCTTACAGCGTGGGGGAGGAGAGCACACGTAAAGGTACAACACGGGCACAGCCTCGGCTCGTTGCTGACCCCGTATGGGCGCTATGCTGGCCGCAGTAGGGCCACCTGCCCGCAGTTGTTGACGTGCAACCGGATACACATTTGCGAGCAGTGGTGGCGTGTGCCTGTTTGAATGTGGCTTGAATGGCAGCCCTGCGATGAGGACATGACAAGAAAGGCGCGCCTTACTTGAGTGCCAGTAGGAATCTCCTCGAGCTCTAATGCAAGCGTTTTGACCTGACGTGGTCCCATGAGGGCGTAAGGCACCATGTGGAGGTCGACCAGCAGAGACAACGTCTCAGCAGAGTTGCGGTCCACGTCATATCTACGTCAGCAGAGTTGCGGTCCACGTCATGACTGCGCTAAGCAGCGTGGACTTTTTCTGCTTTTCACCGTCGAGATATTTGGCCCAGCACAGCGGTAGCAAGCCGCTGCATTTTTCCAGCCACTCTCAGACTCATTCGATTCGCGTAAGCACTATATGGCGTGGGCATTGCCGCCGTTCTGGCAACATACTGGGCGCCTGATGGAAGGCCTGTGGTCAAGATATGGTAGAAGCACCGTCGCACAATGACGCGATATATTTGGCTAGCCTGCGACGGCACCGCGCCCTCCCTGGCAGGAGTGTGCGTAAGCACGGGCCTCTTATGCGCAAGGCAGCTCCAAGACCCACGTCTTTGACGAAATCCACGTCTGCCGCTGCAACCCACGCAAACAACGCACTGCTTGCAAACACGCGCCTCCTCGGCTGAAGCCAACTCGAAAACATGACACATGACATTGCGCTACGCGATATCAGCGGAAGCATGTCATGTCACATTGCATTACGTGTTTTTTACTGGTGCATGGCACGCGATATTGAGTTAGGTTATGTTCCCGCAAACATATCACGTGACCTTTGGTCATGTGATTTTGGGTGATCCCGTGATACGTTCCCTCAAAAATAACGTAAGAATGTCATGGCACATGTCCCTACCACAGTCACGTAGTGGAATATCCCGAGACATATTCTTGCCAACCCCTAGAAACGGATGTGACGTGACACGCTCCTGCTATTAAGTCTAACATTATGTCACGCGACATGTCCCCGCCAAAATAACGCAACTAAATATATCGCGAAATGTTGCCATGTCACGTGAACTGTTCCCGCCAAAATTACGTAATGCAGTGTTAAATGACATGCTTCCATCCAAAATCACTCAACCCTATGCCACGTGATATGCTTCCTGCAAAATCATGTAATCTGATGTCACGTGGCATGTTGCCGCCAAAATTCCACAACGCAATGTCACGCGACATGTTCCAGACAAAATTACATGATGCATAGTCACATGATATGTTTTCCGCCAAAATCATGTAACGCAATGCTACAACACCTGTATCCCTCCAAATTAACCTAACGCCATGTGACGTGACATCTTAGTGTTATCTGCATAATGCCTTGTCAGGTTACGTGCTTCCGGGAAAATCACATAGCACGATGTCACGTGACGTGTTCCTGCCAACGCAATGTAAAGAAATGTCACGTGACATGTGTATGCCTCAATCAGTTAACACAGTGTCATGTGACATGTTCGCAAGACTATCAAGTCACCTGTTTCTGAAAATTTCGGCCGCCAGTCTAACTGTGATGTCGTCTTGCCCGACCTAGCCGAAGTTTCCAGGTTTTTATCTTAGAGGCGTCGATATATATATATATATATATATATATATATATATATATATATACCTGGCGATGAAAGCCTCACTCATGTGTCTCCACGTAATTGCTTTCGCAATAAAAGACAACGCCATTGTTCAAAGTGTTACACTACTTTACGAAATAATAAGGGTACTACCGCGGAGGACGGCGGGCAACCGACGTCAGGGCATCGGCCGAGCATCAGCACCAGTGAGCCTCAGCGCGGTCCAGTGTTTCTAATGGATTAACCAAGAAAACGTTTCTTTTATTTGTGCGGTCTCATTTTATATAAAGCCAATTCCCTGAGTAAAGAAAAGCGTCCCATTGAAAGACCAGTTCGGTACTTTGGAAGCTTTGCGGGCTTTGGCCAATTTGGACTGCAGCTAGCTATGAAAGGCTAGGCTACCTCGTTGGGAGCGTCGCAACTCCGAGCGTATCGCTGAATCTTAACTGCTGGAGGGGACCAAAAAGTGCGGCCGCCTGAAGTAGCGCACGAATTGTGAAGAATTTCCAGTCACGCCTTAGAGGCGCATCAGAGGCTAGGTGTCTCCGCAACTTGGTGCTCGCGAATTTCGCCCACGTAACATGGTACGACAACATCGCACAAACAGCGGCAGCAGTAGTAGGTAGTTCGGATAAGACAATTGGCAGCTAGCTAACAAGTCCCACGACAGAACACACCAGTGAGTGCATGTCTGCGAAGTGTTGCGAAGGCAGGATTCACTTGGTCTGGATGTTGGTCAAATGCGTCACGTCGACCGGTTTCATGCACGACGGGCACGTGAAGGACCGCATCAGTCAGTCTTCGATGCAGTTCAAGTGCTATATGTGCATGCAAGGAAGGAAGTGCACTCCATCCCCGACGGCAAATTCCTCCAGGCATATCACGCACTCTCTGTCTTTCTTGCCGTCATCATACAGGCCCTTGGGCACCTGCTGGATCAGGTCTATCCTTTGCAAGATCTCTATTTATTCTTCCTTAGTGAGTGCGCAAGCTCGGCGCCTCTTGCTGGGAGTCAAGTAGCAAATGGGCCCGGACGCAGGTTCCTCCGACAAGTCCCTTAAACTTGAATTATCCCTCAGGAGGATGAATTCTTCGGATGAAGGAATCGACTTGAAGCAATTTCCCATGGCTAGCATAGGTTTGAATGCTTTCTAGCGCGGTAATTTAGAACATCACCGGCTCGCAAGGGTCATCGGCCCTAACGAAAATCACGAAAAACCCGGTAAGCTCAAAACGCTGAGGAAGTAGTCGCCGTGCAAATCATCAGCGCGTCTGGTGAGAGCAGGCGGAACTTTTGGAAGTGACACGCTCGATGGCGTACTTGTGCTGGCCCACGGCACTGTGGTTTTGCAGCCTCCCAATGTGCCACTCCCGTATGACTGGGAAGAGTCTGAAGACCAATTGCACGATGTGGGAACAGAGAATTTAGACGATGCCTGCAGGAGCTTTTCAGACTATAGGTACAAACTGTAGCGATAGGATTAGAGCGCACCTTTCATAGTCATGCCGTTTGGGCGATCGCCATTGCTCTTCACCAATACAATGGAGTCGCCAAGACGGTGAGCGACCTTCTGTGCCACTTCGTCGGGGCTAGAGTCCGCGTCGACATACCCGTGCGCTGCCGATCATTCAACGCCAAATATGGAAGTCATCGGATGATGAGCCTCTTCGGTCAGCAGTGAAAAGGTGCCGTATGTTGTTGTTGTTTCCTCAAATCTGGCACATACCCACCCTGGGCGATTGGCCAAGATATCAGAAGTTCAAATAGTTAAGCGTGAAGTACTATAGAATACCAATCAGAATCGAATTATCCGGATGAAATTAACATTGAAAAGTACGAATTTATGAAAAGAACCGACCTGAATCACTTATGAATATTGAAACAGTAGAGCACACATCCCTGTGGCAATGTCCTAATGAGGAGGCTCCCAAAGACAGAATATTACAGACAGTGAATTGCAACCCAGCCCTATGAAAAGAATCTTCTAATGTGTGTTTCCTAATGAGGATAAACGAGTGCACTTTAAAAAATAATGTTCGAAAGATTCGTCTTGCCGCAATATGGACACAAAGGCGATTGGGCCCGACCAGCTCTGTGTATATAAATATTTAGTTTTGGAATGCGACAACGTAATTCCGTAAAGATAACTTCTAGTTTTCTGGAGAGGAATGCATTTCTATTCCAAGGGAATAAGAGGTGTCCATAGTCATTTAGATTAATTAATAAGGAATTACTATTCTTGCCTTATTGCCCTTCTAAATCTTGCAGCAGTTATGAGCGCTGATGCCGGAAGTACTGGGACAATTGGACCACTAAGAGACGCCCTCGCCAAGCTGTCCGCCATTTCGTTCATTATATTTCCTTTGTGACCTGGCGCCCATACCAATCGAATTACCGTTACATGAATAGGGGCAAGGGAATGAAAAGTACATGAGATGCGAGAATCACTGTTAGCAGTGAGGGCTGTACAAAGAGAAAAAGAATCTGTGACAATTATGACTGATGAGGTAGCTGAACCTAATTTTCGTAGGGCCATAACAACGGCCAGAAATTCTGCAAGACTGAGGATCACTTCTTCCTCGCGACAGATCGCTGCTCCTGGTAGCGGAAGCAGACTAAAAAAATATTGAGACATTTCTGTATTTCACGTCGAAATCAATGTACTTAGCTTCGCAAAATGCCTTCGTGTGCAAGAATAACTTCTTCTACACTACTAATTCACAAACGCTTGCACTATATATATAAACTGTCGTTTCGCTGCGCCTCCAAGCGGGGGAGACACAACAAATATTTAATCTCTCTTTTTTCTGTAGAAGTAGACGTACTTAGCTTCGCAAAAGTGTTATGTGTGCAAACAAGGCAGTTTTTACACTACTTGTTCGGAAGCCCGTTATGTTATCACTACCGATGGTTCAAGTTTCTGTACTAGACGAAAAGACAACATACGTGGCTCCCCATGCTGTAGACACGATGTCTACAGCGCCCTGTCGTTTTGTAGGAAAGTATGCACAGGAGGTCCTGCAGAGGGCCATTCTAGGAGAAGTGAGGGCCAGATCGTGTCCAGCTATAGCGAAAGAACTGATGCCCAAATTAGAGCGGAAAAATTCACAAGTGTTCGTTCTCCGGTTCGGGCCCCCCTTCCATCATGGAGTTCCCCCGTCGCTTTCGCGTGGTCCTCCTCCCAAAGCGTGCCACACATTTAAAGGCCCAGCTTTCAGAAGCCTTCAGCGATTTTGCCTGAATTATGAAATCAGTAGGAAACTGCTTGCCGAATCGCGCTGTAAAAAAACGCTGTACCCTGCTGCCTCGTCAGAGTGGCAAGGTGATCACGGATGACGAGGAAACGCTGCTATTCGTGTTTCGAGCTGCGGGTTCGCCATGGTGAAATCTACGCTATTCTCGCGTCCAAGCATCAGGGTGCTGGACAATGCATCCGTGTTAAGCGCCCAGGGTCTCCTCAAGCATTCCATGCTGTGAGAGCTAAAACGTCGGTGAGAACTAAAACAAATTCCATGGTTTGAGAGCTAAGGCCTCCTCGATGGCACATTTTTGTCAATTATGCGAAATTACAGGCTTCAGAGGCGCATATATTGCATAGAAATTGATTTAACTGATTACCACAAAGGGCCCACGCGGATTTTCACAGCGATTGGCCGCATTTTTTCTCATGTCATCATTGGCCAAATGATTGCAGTGACGGACTTGCACGGACCTCAACAGGGCACGGCTCTACCAGGTGGGCTTGACGACCTCACCGCCACGGGAAGTGCGCATGCGTCTTTCACCCTGAACTAGGCGGAATGAGTCATTTGACGTCGTTGCTCCGTTGGCCTTCGGTTCAGGTTTCGGTATATTTGGCGCCCTAAGATTTCTTTTCGTATTTCTTGCTAACCACGAGGCACGTGACAGCAGCGTGTCAAGACCATATAATCTCCAGTCATTTGACATGATCTAAATCTTGAGGACACCATCACCCATCGTACTATTTGGGGAAGCGGAGCTTGACGTTTCCATGCCTCCTTTCTTGCTTTCTCTCTATATGTGTCTGTGTTTTTTTCTATTTCTTGTCGACTTTGCATGTTAGTTATCTACAGTTCCTTTTCTCTCTCCTAAATTCTCTTCTGTTCTTGTCTGTGTCTATTTTGCTTTTTGTTCTTTCCACCCTGTGGTCGTGGCAGTTGGTAGTTGGTTGAGAGCTCGACCGGTTCCACGATTCCCTTCTGCGGGTACATGAGATCATTCGACGGATAGCGCAGGGTCGACTGTAAGCAGCTCCAATGTTAATAAGTAGTAGGAAACTTGATAGCGATGCAAGCTTCAGTAGATTATTTTATCAGGAAAATTTTGGCGCGCTTTTACTACGGTAATTTCGTGCTGTCGTAGTCGGTTGGTGGAAATTCCCAGGGCAAACTCCTGCGTTAATACCTCTGTGCATACAATAACGTGATGCTACATTCAAGATGCCTGATAGAGGGCTTTCTGACTAAAGCAGAAACGGGCCTTCAACAATTGAATGCTATTGGAATGCGTACTGGTTCTTATTCTACGCTGTAAAACATCCAAATTTTAGGTAGTGTCTTTTCACATAACTGCGGATTCTATAAAACAAGCCGCGCAAGTGGGCTGTTTCCATCCAGAAAAAGGATCAACTTTCGTGAGGGCGTTTTTGGTAAAAAGCAGGTATCCGTCTTCTTTTTCCTTTCCCTTCAGAAACTTCGAAAAGTACGTACTTGCTCGAGCTAACGTTTCCTTATTGCAGAATTAAAGGACATGAGAGTTCCACCGAAGGGCACCCTTCTCTTAAACGCCAGGGGAGCGAGATCCTAAGCAGGGCCAAAGGACTCGCGGCGCACAGATCCTTTTAGCACCAGTACAGGCTATTTCAGCACGAAGCAGCTTTTTCCCAAGGTTCCCGAAGACCCCGCCACGTCGTTTTCGCAACGGAAGTGATCTGTAAAACATACATGTAAGAAGAAAGAAAAAGACGCACAAAAATTGTCTTGGGTGAGCCGGGAATAAAACTAACAGCCACAACCTCAACAACCAAAGACTTGAAGATGTTCTTTTGAATATATCTGGAACGATGAGCCATCCAGCAGCGGCGAAGTTGGGATGCAGTGCTTCACTTCGCCTCTCCTGGATGGCGGCAACTTTCCAGGCATGTTCCGAATTTCCCCTGATACATGCGCACGGAGCTGTACGAGCGCATCACGCTTCACTACGCCTATCCTGCAATGTAGAACTGTTCCAGGTACTTTCCAAATTGCTCCTTGATGCGTGTGCTCGTAGCTACGCCGCCTGTTACCTTTCGTCGCGGATAGTCATTCGCCGCCACCTACTCTCCGAGAGTGATGACAACGCAGAAACTGCTGTGAGAGCAACTAAGTGCCCAAGGTAGGCAACTGCGTTGGCTCGTAAATGCGGCGCAAGTAAACATGATTGATGGCTTTCCGGCGAATATTTACGTAAATATCGACTGTGTCAATTTAATACAAAAAGTACTTAAGTTACCACAAGGATTTCGTCATGAATGTTATGGAAGTGATGCGTGAACGCGGGTTCATACACGTCGAACGTTGCCGCACCAATGAAACACCGCTGGAAATAGGCAGGTTCACCTACACGCATCATAAGCATTCAGCTGCTTATGTGAAAGCGCATTCCGCTTTCGGGTTATGCCGATAGATCAATTTATTCAACATATCAGCTGTTCAAAACCGAAGTTAACAAAAGAAGCATGACGTTCGCAGTTAACAGCAGAGGTGTAAGTCACGACGGGAAAGATCTTGCTCTTGAGCCATTATATTGACTCTTCAAAACCGTGAATATGCAAAGGGTACTAAGGAAAAAAGGGAAGTAATTGATTTCTCGTCCTTTACGTCCCCCAAAACGACATGATTATGAGAGAGGCCGTGGTGGTGAATTCCGAAAGTTTCGACAACCTGGAGTTTTACAAAGTGCACTTGCCTCGCATAGTACACAGAGTTCAACATTTCGCCTCTATCAAAACGCACCCGGCGCGGCCGGGATTCGATACTGAGACCTCCAGACCAGCAGCCTGCCATAGCCACTAGACCACCGTGGTGGGGCAAAAAAAGAAAGGAAGCAAAGGCTCGGGTTGTGCTGAACGGGAAAGTGGACCAGCGTTTTTTCCTCGACCCGCCCCTCGACCCACTCCCTTTCCCTCAGCCCACTGTTGCACAATAGGAACAACGATGGTACGACATCAGATTCGTAGCGAATTTGAGAGCCTTGCTCCAGCTGAGCCGTTCACTTAGATTTCACAGGCCTAGTACTGCCTTGTCTTTTTCGTTCGTGTTTATTTTTCCTTCTCTATTGGTTCAATTTGTATGTGTTTGCCGAGGGTAACCAAAGCGAATGGATAAACAGCTCGTTTATTTGTTAGAAACAACCTAATGAAGCCACAGACAATCAAGCCAAGTAAAACACAAGGAAAATTAATCTAGTCCTTATAGTAAGATTACAATATTAGAATAAATGGCTGATACACCCTCAGTCGGTGGGGACATAACTAGGACGTTCCTACAAGGCGTCCGATCCTCTACCTACTGAACCACGTGGCTGATTGCTTTCCCACCCACTTTATTGAGCATTTATATTAGTATAGTCCTCCGAGTGTTAGACAAGGCCGCTCGTCGTCGTGCCTACAATTGTGGAACACTTTCGTTTATTTTAAGCGCATTCATTTAGCGAAACATTTTCGTGTCAGGGACATTCCTGTCTGTTAAAATTCTCGTGAACAAATACGACAAGCAGCGGCCATGGCAGCCGTAAGTTGAGTTTGGCTGAATTGATGTGTAAATGAACCAAGCTAATTATTGCGCATTGTGTCACAGAAGGAAAAGGTTGGTGATACGTGAGACGACGTATCCCCGCTGTTCAACGGAAATCTAGAGCATCCTAATGGCAATCATAGCATAGCCACCTGACGTCGCCAGTGTCGCCCAGGGGGGCCACATCGAAGCGGCCTGTACGTGAACCATGTAAATACTTTTGATTTCCCTCAAAAGTTCTAAGGGAAGAAAACATACAGGTGTAAAGTAAACACACAAAATAAGGAAACCAGCAAGTGAAAAAAAGGAAAGAATAAATGCGGAGGGAATGATCACAGGGAAGAAACATATAGACAAAAACAAAAAGAATTTAGGAGAGAGAAAAAGAACGAAATAAAGTTTAACAAGAAAGAGATGAAGAGAAAAAACGCAAACACATATGGACAGAAAGTAAGAAAGATGAATGCATGCGCCAAGCTTCGCTTCCGCAAATATTACTATACGTGAAGGCTTCCTTGCGTTTTCGGGCATGCCAAACGACTGGTGATTATGTGTTATTCAGACGCTGCGGTCATTCGTCTCACGGTAAAAATAAGCAGGAAATTGGAGAGTATATCTTAGTGGGCCAAGTATTACGAAGCCAAAACCGAAGTCAAACGGTGCACTGATGTCAAATGAGTGTGAATCGGCCTAGTACAGCGAACGACTGTCTATGCGCCCTTCCCTGGCGGTGAGATCGCAAAGCTCTTAGGTGGAGCCCTACTCTTCCAGACCCGTCAACTTCCGTCACTGCTGTCGCTTCGCCCAAGATGACATCACGCACAATGTGGGCATTCACTATGGAAAGCCACGTGCACATTTTGAGGTAATCACAAAATTTGATTTTAAGCAATGTGAGTGCCTCTCAAACCTGTAATTACGCATAAATGAAAGTGTGCGATGGAGCACACATAGCGAAATACATTCTAATTCACTGACCACAAAAAATCCTTGGAATTAGCCTTCAACTGTGACACAACCATACATGTAGTGTGATTTACCGTAAATATTAAACATAAATTTCATGGCACTTGAATTCGTCACTTGCAAGTCTGCAAAAGGTCTTGAATGTGTGAAATTTTTCCGCATATTGCCAAATTTCTTAAATAAGCGTGCTCTCCATGGAATGCACTTTTGATATCTTACTATTTCATTTCGACCTTCTTATCGCTTGCTAATGACACTGTACATAAGCCAACAAGCATTTACTTTTGACACATTTATCTATCACTTTCCTCCTGCCTAAATTCACCTAAGCATACTCTAGCGTCGGAAGACAAATTGTATGCATTGACATGGAGACTGAAAATGGGTGACTTATGATGCGTCCACGCTTGCGGTAAAACTAAACAGGAAACGTGCGGCTCAGATAAAGGTGCACAAATATGCTAATTTTTTTCATTTCTTTTTCTCTGACGAGGCCATCGCAACGAGGGTGCGTTTGTGTTGGAAATTCAAATGCTTTTCTCTCTTTCTTTTCTCAATTGCTAAATCGCCAGTAAGGTTGCTATTGTTGTTCACGTTGAAGAGTTGACGACAAAATCATGCTAGTTCCCATCGTCGACATGTTTGTGCAAGACCAAACCATCAGACTGGCCACCGATCGTTTACCCTGCTTGCCTTCCTGCAACTTACCTGATAATAGCCGCGAATTTGCCTGAGAAAGCCAACAAGGATTAATTAGCTGTAATGCTGCTTGCTGCAGACCGGAACATATTATTCATCTCAGACAGGGCATTTGTATTCATCTCATTCAGGTAGCAAGACTTGGCGTTGAGTGTTCCAGAAAAGTTCAGAGTGTCCCCAACTGCATAAGAGACGCTCCTTTAGACTCTTTCCAAACTGGCTTCGTTGGCGGAAAAAAATAAAACAGCATTTACTAAATTTGTATAACTCGCGGTAGAAAAGATCGATACCACATGTGAATATAATACCAAACCGATAGGCCGAATACTCTAAACGCTTCAAGCGCACCGCTCTCTTCGTGCGCAGGGATACTACCAAAGGTCGTATGCTCCGCGGTCGAGGAGGCAGAAAGCGCCACGGTCGGCGACGGATCGTGAGCGCAGGACAAGCAACGACTAACTGGGACGGATGAGAATAGTTTGAGGAGCTTACACGATCGCTGTTTAGGCTGACAGTGTCCGTTAGTGCTGCCACGGCCGCTCAATAAAAATTGGCCGCGTATCTCCGTGCTTCGCTGCAAATGCCGTCGAAAGACGATAGCCTTCTACCGGCCGTACTACATGAGTCCCGTTTCGCGTGTTTCTATTTCCCCGAGGAGTTGAAGCTCTTTTCAATGGGAACGCGTGTGCCAAGCGGAATCGACAGACGCGGCCGCAGTGGCGCTGCACATCGGGAGCTCTCGTGTGAACGCGACGGCGAACGCTGACAAACGCTGCCATTGGGGATAGCCGTAGGCGGGCTAACGAAAGTACAGAAAAGGGTGTTTTTGTTTCATTGTGTTATACGTGAACGTGACCACAGCTGGCTAGCCCCCTGTGCCACGGCGAATTTGAGGCGCACGTTTCCAAGGGAGAAGCGGTCCGTGCGCCGGGAAGCAAGCGTTGCGAATTAGCGCGCTTACTGTTTCACGTACGTTTTCTTTTATCGTCGAGTGTTTCGTTACGCGGTTTCTAACGTGGGTATCAGATGCGTCACAGTATACGCAATGCCAAAGAGCTGTTGTGTGCCGCAATGCGAATCCAGTGCTGCGATGAACTCTGACCTTTGTTATCAGAGCTACCGGCGAAGCAGCAACTCCGGGATGCCTGGCTGCGACACATTTCGCGACAAGCAACGTCGAAGGCAGCCAGTGGGTGCCGAACTCCAGGGCCATCAAGTTCAGAGTGCAAGACAGTACTGAAAGGTCGGAACCACGACGATGACCGAGAAGACCCAGCTATACCGGACGCAGCCTTGGCAGTGTTGTGGAAGTTGCAGCATGTGATGAAGCACGACGAGGTCCCTCCACACCTTGAGTTCGCACCGCTCACATACATGGCGGGGTACCTGGCTTTCGTTTGTGAGCAAACGGTGAGCTCTATTTTTCTTAAATGACCATGCCTACTCTATGATTAGCCATTTAAATGATGGTCAAGTTTAATATTATTGACGGAATTAGTGAAATCTGAATCTGTGAAATAATGCAGGTGGCGTGCTGTGAATGCAAGGTGCGACTAAAAGGAAGTGATTCGCGGGCTCGAGCGTATCAGTTCACATTCAGCCTTGACCAAGGTGGACTGAGCTACCGGCGACCTGAAGTCGTCTGGTTATGCAAGCTGCTACGTACTTTCGTCGAATGAGCTCTGCAGTCTGAAGTTTATTGCCGTGGGAAACTGTGCCAGCTCCTCTCATGTGCTGCGCTCCCACACGTCACGGTTTGCCCACTCATGTGGTGTGCCAAGTGTACAGACCATTATCACTGTCGAGAGCTTTGTGAGACATATCTAAAAAAGTTCCTGAGACCACTCCTGACGAACTGGGCTGGTGACCTTGCCAGCTCTTTGGACAGTGTGCTCAGGCTTTCAAGAAAGCCTCTTTCCCGCAAGGTCCTGCGTTTGTAGAGAAGACTGCACAAACCTTGAACAGTAGTGTTAAAATATAACCAATTTGCATTCTTTGAATCATGCGTCATCTTAAACGAAGCCCTATTCTTACCTGTGCCCAGAATCAACAAAACCATATTTTTCACGTCATCACCGCCCTATATTATTATTTCCATATCTGAAGCTGGGCTTCCTTCACGACACACAAAGCAACCGAACATACTCGTAAAGCCGCTTCATTGATGAAGTCATCGGTGTAAACACACACGAATAGAGCACTTAAGTGACTCTGCGGTACCTACCTGTCATTTTCTTAACACTGTCTTTATTTCTGCTTCTATTTCCCTTGCCGAATGTCGCAAGTGCCACTCTCTCGCACGCGTCGGGCATTTCCGCGCAATCGACGCACATCTCGACGCCGTCTCGCACGCCGGCGCGCATTGCCTCACCTCATACAAACAACCGCATTTTCAAATGTAAGTCATGGAACCATTGCACTTTTCCACAGTTCTGCTGCATCCTTCCTAAACATAGTTCTCAATCACTGGCGGCTCTTCCGAGTCTCTAAGGTGCCTTTCTGTAACCGCATGCACACGTGTTTTCTATTTAACTGCTGCACTTCAGTCTCTAACCACGCTTTTATTCTTCTGCCTGTTGCACGACGAGCTCTCCGTTGAATCCCTGTTCTGTTATTGACGGTGATGCTAGTCTGAGGTTCCCCCCAGAGACCTTCTTCATTACTACCTACCCGGCCTCCTGAACCCCCGTGGCCTCCCCTCTTCGCCGATGTGCAGCGCCAGCGCCGGCGTGGCGGAGGGAGCAACAACTATTGCCATCACCGGCGGAGAGGCACGTTCGGCGGGCCGCACCTTGTTTCGATTAAGCGGCCGTGGTGCTGCCCGTCATGAAAAACGAAAAGCCGACCCATTCTGTGCCTGGACCAACTGCTGACATTCTTCCCCTGTCCACTGCTCCGTGGTAGTGATAACGCTAATGGTGCTGCGACATGATAGTGCCATGGTGATGTCACAATAATCGGTGCTGCATAGAGCAAACACCTGAACAGAGCAGTACCTCAGGTTTGGATTTGCCTTCCGCCTCAGAAGGAGCGATCACCAGTTGTGTTAAATTTTTAATAGTGAATATGTTTAAGCTCTGCACTCTGCCGCAAATTTCGAACAGAAATTTCAGCCCAGCTGGGCCTCTGATCAAGTTAACCAGAAACCACATGGCAGAGGTGTGCCTCGCTTAGGTGTGAATAGCCACGACCTGCGGCCCTC
The DNA here is from genome assembly GCA_013339685.2 of Hyalomma asiaticum. Classification (NCBI taxonomy): domain Eukaryota; kingdom Metazoa; phylum Arthropoda; class Arachnida; order Ixodida; family Ixodidae; genus Hyalomma; species Hyalomma asiaticum. The sequence goes on along the minus strand of CM023481.1, from coordinate 10,667,718 downwards.
GTACCGCGAAGCTGGGACTAGTCACGTAACATCACGCCAAGATGAAACTGGGTATCACTTAGCGAATAAGGCGCACAGACCAGTCCAAAGTGGGCATGGACTTGCCGATCAGGGAAGCTGATAGCAAGGTGAGGTTACGTCGTGGACTCATTGAATTCCACTGCTGGAATGGCGTCACCCAATGAATTGAAATGCGGCCCAGTTGAGCCAAGTAATGATCACGTGACCAGGTACTTGACAGCCGCCAATTACAAATACGGGACATGTAATGACCAGGTGACCAGGTGCAACACGGTGCACGCCAAATTCAAATACCGGCTATGGAATGACCACGTGACCTAGGCATGCTGCGCCAATTCAGAATAGACTAAGTCTGATCCGAAGGACGCGGGATTGAATCCAGGCCTCGGCTGCGTTTCGATCGAGGCGAAATGTTGAGGCCCACGTATTGTGCGACGTCACTGCATATTAAAGAAATCAAGGCGGCCGAAATTTCCAGTCATCCACTACGCTGTATCTTATAATGCTATCCTGGTTGTGGGATGTAAAACCGCAGAAATCAATTAAAACACTTGGATATTCCACATGATTAAGCATCACACCGTCGATGTTTCCACAGTGTTTGCATCACAATATGAAGCTGCACTCTTGTTTTGCGCCCCGCCGCGGTGGTCTAGTGGATATGGTACTCGGCTGCTGAGCGGAGGGTCGCGGGATCGAATCCCGGCTGCGGCGGCTGCATTTCGATGGAGGCGAAATGTTGAGGCCCGTGTGCTGTGCGATGTCAGTGCACGTTAAAGAACCCTAGGTGGTCGAAATTTCTGGAGCCCTCCACTACGGCGTCTCTCACAATCAGAGCTGGTTTCGGGACGTTAAAGCCCACATAACAACAACACTCTGGTTTTGCTACTTGACATGCAGTAACTACAGGTATCAAATTTGTGAGACTCGTGAACTTTTTTAATGCATACAGTAGAATTCTGTTGAGTGCAGTATCTCTACCTCGTGCTTTCCTTTGGCTTGACAAGTTATGATCTCGCTTTGCGTACTACGCCATAATGGAGGAGTTAGGTTTCACACTGTACCTACCAGCGGACAAGTTCCTAACAACGTCAGAAGTGGTGGCTTGAATATGGCTCTAGATAACCCGTTGCAGCAATCTGATATTATATCGTAGTTACTGCCGTTGCAAATGAATGTAACCGTTGCAAGGTGGAAGATCTCACCAAAGTACGCGGTTGAGCGCTGTGAATGTTCGCATTAATTGTGAAATTATTCATCGCGAGCAATGCGAGGCTGTGCCGCTCAGCTGACTCTAAGATGCAGGCGAAGTTCAAGTGATGTGAGTTAGCAACCCATATTCGAGGGCTTGTGGCTGCCTAACCACACAACCAAACACTTTATTACATTTTCTGCGAAGTTTTAAATCACGCTTCACTTACCATTCATGCGGTGTCAATATATTTTGCATTACGACGTGATAGGCCAAGAAAGTGTTATGGTCGGTGGTGTGGTAGAATGTGGGGCGGCGCTTCTAGTGCAGCCTCAGCAACACTCCCGCAGTTACAGAAATATGTTTAACGATGCAAGCGCTGTGCTACATGAATGGACCACACTGCTTGGTTAGGACAATGCTGCAAGCAGTGTCGTCATGGCTAATAGAGCCTCTCGTAACTCAATGGTTTAGACCGTCCTACGCCAAGCGATCTGATAGCCTTAGAGCTCTTAGTGTCCGGCTGACTTGCACAACTGCATTACACCGCTTCTTCTTATTACAGTGCTATGATGAAGTTAACTTAATTTGCAAAGGGTGTTCTGCCACAACCTATAGCACGTGCTTTTGCTCTTTGCTACCAGCCCACAATTGAACTATTATGAACATCGCATAAGTGTCTGTAAAAGAAATCTGAGACACGGAAATAGGACTCGGTGCTTCTCTTCACAAATATCTGACATACGAGGAAATGTCTGTGCTCAAATTCTCTATGTCACCTAGTCAGGAAGTGTGTGGAGGAACTAAGTCAGGAGTGGAAGCTCACTTGGTAACGGAACCCACCCTACAAATCCGACAAAAAGGTACAGCCTCCCAGGATGTGACGCAAAATACGCGAAACAACGCTCACCTCAAGAAGAGAACGACACGAGTGCAAGCACCTCGGAGCATCTTTGCGATGCGTCCTCACCCCAGGTCCAATGCGAGCTACAAAAAATTGCGGAACCTCCCTCACCTAGCGCGGCGAACTGGTAATATCATGTTGCCTCCAGCTTGTTCATTTCTTTCGTACCCTTGTTGTATGAGCACTCTCACTCGTGGTATCGCTATGGTCGACCATTCTCATTACTACTATTGCTATCATGTAGCTGTAGGCTGAGGGCAGTGAGCTTGGTAATGGGTCGAGGGCCAACGCGGGTCCCTTCTGCGCGATACGAGGCTTATTCTTTATATCTTACCTCTCTCTGGCTCTTTCACTTTCCTTGTTTATCTGTTTTTTCGCTCGCTTTCAAGCGGTTTTTCTAATAGGAAGTCATGTTAGAGTCATCGGTACAACGCAGTCGCAAGGTTCCTATAAGTGCGTGTTCTGCAAGCGCGGGTGTAGAGCCTAGTTGTTATGAAGCTCGCATTCAGACCGCACCTACACACGTTGGAACACTGGCTTGTGAAGAAAGTTTCTTTCTGTTTAGTTATGTGTTTGTGCTCGAAACTGCGAACGAACCCAACAGCTGCAGCTGCTAGTCGGCCTTAAACACCTATCTCGACGACTAAGCTCAACCTTACCTACATCAGCTGTTATGAAATGGACGATCCAATTTTGACGTCACCAGAGATAATTCAGAAGGCACGCCATCTATAATTGCTCCCTCCTAGAAAATTCCACAGCTTCGTCAAAGAAAATGGCACTCTTCTGACAGCTTCAAGGACCTACAGAATTATATCAAACACATCAATATTTCTCCAAGTTTGTACTGTCACAGTTCATCATATGCTTAAGCGGTTACGTTGCAGCCTTCTTACTTCTCAACTAAAAGGTTTTTTGCAGCCCCCGGTTCATTAGAGAGTACGTAGGAAGCTTTCCTGGCGTCTTCGGGCCGTGCTGTCAATTAGTGTAGGACATATAAGAGCGCTGAAAAGATCCGGCCAGAAAAAACAATGTTTGACGTTTGCCGACATTTGTGACACGGAGGAGTGTGCCCGAAGTTGAGTGCATATAATGGCCATAGAGTGCATGAAAGTTTACCTGCTTTTCAAAATGACAAGTACCACCAGCATACGGGGCGCTAGCCTTTGACATTTCATGTAGAGGTGGTAATGGATGCTACAACGAGAAAAAAAAACGGAACGTTTCAAGAGTTGAATTACTGGGGTAGAAAGTAGCATGGTAGAGTGAGTGACTATTTCGGCTTCGTGGGAACTTTCAGTGCAAACCACACAGTCACACTGTCAGATAGCTACCGAACGCGAGATTGTAATGGTGAACTCCTCTATCGAGACAATCGACGCACTTGCTCCCGAGCTCACAGAAGGAGTGTAATAGTTTACGCCACACTTCTCTACAAGGCATTCGCAACATTTAAGCCCCACAAAGTTACTGAAATAGACCTTCTAGCCGCCTTCGGGGAAGTGAATGTAGCGAGTAAAAACCCATGTATTTCACTAGGCAGGGAACTTTCCATCTGTTATTATCTTGTGCCCACCATATAAACAGCATTAGCTGTTTTCGTAGTTCAACCGGCAATGGTGAGCTAAATTTTACAATGTGACTTCTACATGCCTCATCTTAAATGATGTGGTAATTTATATGATTTATTTGTGCGGTTCTACGTCCAAAAAGCACGACATCGCTATCAGAGATGTAGGGGAGATCTTCGGAAATTTCAACCACCTGGAGTTCTTTTAACGTGCACTGACATCGCGGAGTACAAAGGATTAGACATTTCGGCACATTCGAAATGCAATCACTGCGACCGGGATTCGATTCCTAAGATCAGCAGCCGAATGTCGTAGACACAAGACCAACGTAGCGGGATAAGAGTGAAAATCGGTATATCGATGCTAATGATATATGAGCCATGCTCATGTGGAGTTCACGCCAAAAGAAATAAATCTTTCTGAGAGCGGGTAGATCCGAGGAATTTTTCTGGGGATGTGGTAATTACATTTAGTAGCTTACTGAAAAAGTTATAGTTTCGGTTTTGGTATCCCTGCATTAAAATGCGAAATATACAACGTTGCAGAAATCGTGATATAACAATGCTATGTTCCCATAACTTTGTTCCCATGTTATTCCTTCTATTATATATTTTAATATTGCTTTCTCTAATGATGAGGCAATCAACGCTTCTAAAATGCTTACCGTGTCGTTGTTCTTTTTCATGCCTCCATCATTCCTTTCGGGTGTTCACCGCTTGCCATACCGAGATTTATTCAATACCATACCTATAATGTCTCCTTTGACCATGTTTATTCGGGACCACCTTCTGTAACGCCTCCGAAAGATCTCACTTGTGTTCTCATGTTGCCGATACACTTCAGAACTTCTAACTCCAAAACACAAGCGCTAGTATGTGTAAGGTGTAAGAGGTGGCGCCCATGTCCGCTGTATTCACTTCACTTTGGCGACGCTCTTCCGCCTAATCGTGCGCGCTGAGATATTGCGCGAGTCCTTTGCGTGGTTCTCCAGGAAGGAGTCTGAGGCACCATGAAACGATCATTCCTCGCTGAGGAGGCAAACACTGCACACTTGTGATTTCGTAACTGCGCTAAGCTACGCTATCGTCAAATCACTCGCGGTCCTGCACAGCCGTACACTTGCTTGTCCGTTCAGCTGCGTGCAAGGCGACAGTGTTTGCAATGGCTAAAGGACGACCGCGCAGGTGCTTCGTCACGGCGTGTCACAGTATGGGTTCATGCCACTGGCGAGTCTTTCGAGACGAGAAGGCAACGCAGGGTCCATAGAGGCACACATTGCACGAGCGCAAGTCAGGTACAGCCGACTAGAAACAGCACCAACTGTCAGAACACGACGGATAGCGCTAGCACAGAGCGTTGGCACAGCACCAACAAAACACTTGGCGAACGCGGGAGCGGAAGTGGACAGTCTTTAGAACTGCGAGTCATCGGCGATGTATGTCACGTGACATTCGGACGAGCACTCGGCAAGGAGATGACACCGGGAAGCAGGCGGTGCGGCGCAGGAGGGAGCGAAAGAAGCGAGCGCCGCGTTTTAATAACCAAACGCGTTTAACTGTGCTATTTCCGCACCGTTTCGAAAACTTATTGCGGCGACGTGTTCGTTGCGGACACCGGCAGAAAAGCAACACTGCAGTTAAATTTGACCTCTGGGTGTTTTCATCATCATCATCATCATCAGCCTGTTTAGGTCCACTACAGGACGAAGGCCTCTCCCAACGATTTCCAATCCACCCTATCCTGAGCGAGTTGGTTCCACTTTATGCCTGCAAACTTTTTAATTTCATCGCTCCATCTAATCTTTTGCCTGCCTCTGTTACGTTTTCCCTCTCTTGGTATCCATTCCGTTGCTCTTACTGTCCATCTGTTATCTTTCCTCCTCATGACATGTCCTACCCAGGTCCACTTCTTTCTTTTAATTGATATAATAATATCGGCTATTCCTGTCTGTTCTCTGATCCATTCCGCTCGTTTTTTATCTCTTAGCGTTACCCCCAACATTTTTCTTTCCATTGCACGTTGCGTGCTCCTTAGTTTTATCTCTAGTTTTTTCGTTATCCTCCACGTTTCTGCACCTCCCACACGATGTCTACAATTAAACCCACGCCCTCAGTGTCCAGCAGCTGCAGAACATCTGTCCACGGCGGCGGTCAGCTCTGGGAAGCAGCAGAGGGCGGTAACAATCACTGGACCCGGACAGGCCGCCACTGGAAACTAAACATTGGAACGTTCAATGCAAGATCCCTCTCCAGCGAAGCTAGACTAGCAGAACTACTCGAGGAACTAGAGGGAGTTAGCTGGGACGTCATTGGCCTTAGCGAAGTTAGGAGAACAGGTGAAGCTTACATAGTCTTAAACAATGGGCATGTACTCTGCTATAGAGGATTACCCGAAAAGAGGGAATATGGCGTGGGGTTCCTAATTCACCAAGATATAGCGGGCAACGTAGATGAACTCTACAGCATTAACGAAAGGGTTGCATGCGTCGTAATAAAACTAAATAAGCGGTATAAACTTAAGATAATCCAGGGATATGCGCCAACAACGAGCTACGACGACGAACAAGTAGAGCAGTTTTACGAGGATATCGAATTAGCAATAAAGAAAGTACAGACACAATACACAGTAGTCATGGGGGATTTCAACGCAAAAGTAGGGACAAAACAAAGTGGAGAGCAGGCGATTGGCAACTACGGCGTCGGCCATAGGAATAACCGTGGGGAAATGCTAGTACAATTTGCCGAAAGAAACCGACTCCGAATAATGAACACGTTTTTCAAGAAACACAAGAATAGGAAGTGGACGTGGAAAAGCCCTAACGGGGAAACAAAGAATGAAATCGACTTTATAATGTGCGAGCAACCAGGTATAATTCAAGACACAGAAGTAGTGGGGAAGATAAAATGCAGTGATCACAGATTAGTAAGAGCAAAGATTGTACTTAACCTAAAGAAAACAAGAACTAAATTATTTACTAGAAAAAAATGTAATTTAGAGGTAATCAGAGCGAAGAACGAAGAATTTAAAGTCGCCCTACGCAACAAGTTCGAGGCCTTAGACGAAAACGGTGACGATGTAGAGGAAATGAACAAAACCATAACGAAAACAATCCTTGAAACAGCGATAGAAGTCGGGGGTACAACAACTAAGCAAACAACAAGTAAGCTGTCCCAATCTACCAAGGACTTAACAAAAAAACGCCAACAAATGAAAGTAACTTCGCCAAAAGATAAGATTGAATTCGCAGAACTATCAAAATTGATCAATAAAGCCAGGCAAAGAGATGTAAGAAACTTTAACACGAGAGAAATAGAGAAAGCTGTAGAGAAAGGCACCAGCATTAAAACGGTCAAAAAGAAACTGCACTTAGGGCAAAACAAAATGCATGCGCTAAAGGATAAACAAGGTAACGTTATCAACAGTTTCAACGAAATAGTAAAAGTAGCAGAAGATTTCTACTCTGCACTGTACAGTTCTCAGACAGACCATACAACCTTAATAGAAATAGAATCTGAGGAGGACAATGAAATTCCATGTATAACCGCTGACGAAGTCAAAAAAGCTGTCAAAGGCATGTCCCGCGGTAAAGCAGCTGGTGAAGATGGTATAACAGCCGACTTGATTAAAGACGGAGGAGATATTATACTTGAAAAACTTGCATCGCTCTTCACGAAATGTGTCAAGACGTGTAATATACCACGCAGTTGGAAAAATGCGAATATAATCCTTATCCACAAGAAAGGTGACATAAAGGAGTTAAAGAATTATAGACCAATTAGCCTACTCCCAGTAATATACAAGCTATTTACAAAAGTAATTTCTACGAGGATAAGAGAAACACTCGACTTTAATCAACCGAGAGAACAAGCTGGTTTTAGGAAAGGTTACTCGACAATGGACCACAGCCACGCTATCAACCTAGTAATTGAGAAGTACGCGGAATATAACAAACCTCTGGGTGTTTTAGGGGCCCCTTAAGATTTAGAGCTTGCGCTTAATGAGAGTGGTACCTGTAGGCCACAAACTGCGGCATGTTGCAGCTCGCAACAGTAAAAGTGCGGCCCAACAGTACATGTTCCCAGCGTCTTCACACCTAGTGAAACCGACTAACACGGGCCTCACTTCGTAGTGCACCTTGTAATCAGGGCCAGGAGCGCTTACGAATCTTGTAGGGGATTTTGTGCAGAGGGCAGCGAGCAGTGTCCCAGTGTACCGAACACTTCAACAAGCCTCTCACGGGCACCGGTATACCCCGGTGATTCCAGCTTGTCTCGCCAAATGGCAACGGTGCCAGCGCCCCAGCGTGCACTTATAGTTGAAATATCCTCGTTCAAAACACTTGGGACACTGCCTAATCTACTTAATGGGGCCTTACCTAATCTGCAACTTCGTTTATATCAAAACAAGACCGCACATATAAACAAGAAGCATTATATTATTTCGCGCATTGCTAACGCTGGTCCGCGTGGAAGTGCAGTTTTCATGGTGCTTGACCGAAGACCCGAAAGACACGTGGTCGATAGTGTCCGCGGCGGTCGCGTTATCAGCGGCCCTATTTAGGCGCTCACAGTGTCCGTTGATAGTGCCAATCACACAAGAAGGAAAAGCCGACCCAGCCTTCCCGTCAACCCACTACGCACATTCTTTCCCTAAGCTCACTGCTACATGAGAGTGATTATGAGAATGGCAATAGAGAAATATTAAAGAAGAAAATGAAAACCGCACGGTGATTTCATAGCTATTGTGCGATGAGCAGTGGGGACAAAAAGTAGACTATCACATGATGCTGATTATGCAAGAAATCTATATAGTACGACGACAGTTTAGAGGACAGGGCATTTCAGAGTACGAGAGCATTTCAGAAGACAAGAAAGGAGACCAATTCAGAGTACTCATGATATAACTTTCTATTGGAAACCTCCCTTGGCCTTGCCACTGCTTGGGTATCGGCCAATACAAAGGGGAACAACAGCAACACCACCCCCACTGACTCTATCATCGCAAGATACTTCTATATACCTGAGAGCACCTCGCACAACCAAACAGAGACAAATTAACAATACCCAAAATGAAGAGCGGAAACAAGAAAATTCAGAAATGCAACGGTAGCCTATACATCATGCTGTGCGCCTTTGAAAAAACTGGTTTCTTGACAAGGTAACCGACATATGCACAATTTGCGCGTCTGTTAGTAAAAGAGACGGTGTACTCAGAGAGCTTGCTTTTGCTTTCAACAATGCAGCATTGTGGACCCCGATAATTTCTCTCATCATTTTGTTGCTGCTCCTTAAGGCACGTCAGGTGTTTTCTTTATTTTCATAACCAGGTCTACAACGACATGACTCACAACGAACGCCAAGATCAGCAATTAGGACTGGGGATTCTGGTTACGTAATGACACTGCTCACGAAGTCTGCCATATGAGCATCAGATGATCTGGCCGGCGCGCACGTTTCTATGTGGCATGAAGAGGCGGCCCACAACGTTACATGCACATGGATACAAAGACTATTTGTATCGCTTATCGCCTACACTAGGCAAGACCGCCCTGGGAAGACTTGTTGGCAGAGTTGCACAACTCCACAGCTAATTTAGAGAATTCACAGCAACCGCAACATCAATATCCCCTGCCTTTTCGGTTTCATATGCGCGAATGTGTGCGAGTGAGCTGCGCCAGTGGGAATTCAAGTTGATCTTTCTTAATTTCAGTGTTGGTTCCTGAATGTTTCTGCGAAGAAACGTTTGTTTTCTTAAATATTTATGTAGGACTAAAGCCACCACGTGTTATGGGTAACTTCGCGATGTCAATCGAGGGAGTCGCTTCAGCCTCTTAGCCATATCGCGTGGGTAATGAATATACAGCCCGGGAAACAGAAACAACCACGAGGCCTAAAGTAAGAATAAATACAACAGCGTGACTATTGTTGTACTGAGCGCTCGTAATGTGTCCTTTGTCCGTATGTCAGGGCACGTTCTTTTGCCACTGAAATTTCAGTATTTACATGCAACAACTCGTCTGAATACATGCACTAGTATAACATACAGCCTCCACAGCATGTTTTATTTTAAATATTGCCTCGTTTAGGAACCTGGTGAAATGTATTTGCCTCTACTTGTTCATGACTGATTTGGGCGTGGATTTATCCGTAATAGTCCCTAAATATTACCTTTAGTCCCACATCCCTCCTAGCCGCAGTATCCTGTGACATGAGACCGCTCTCGCGAGCAGGAGAGGAGATATGAACTTGCATATCAGTACTCACCTCGGCACCGCAAGCTAGCTGTGACCATTGAAGAAACAACGATCTAGAGGCATAGTAAATGCGAAGCACACATATATCCGCTTAACTCACGGCGCTCTTCTTGTCTTGTTTACGTGGTAGGCATTAACAATGGAAGATGGGTTATCAATTAACTACGAGCATGAGTTTTATTTGACATCAGTAACATCATATATACTTGCAATCTAAGCCATGACTAATGATGAATGACGATGATACAATCCCAGGTAACCGATACCCTTCAAGACGCTTCCAATACGGAAAACATGCTATGACTGATACTCAGAGTGTCAGACCGCAGAGCAAGCCTCAGCGATAACAACCTCCTGAGACTCTACCATGCGTTCCTCATGAACCACGTGAACAACGGAGCCTCGCCGCCGCGATTGTCAAAAAATGACGAGGAAGAAATGAAAACACTGATGCGGAAAAAGATAGTCCTGGGACTACTAATAGCCACGTACACGGTAAAGCGAGGAAAAATGGGAACGCACAACTCGCTCTCGAAGGCGCAGAAGCAAGCAGAAGTCGTGTGTCTGTCATCCAAAAAGGCTGGTCAACGCATCCTAGAATCTGCAGGTCTAGGCACAAAAGAAGGCAACGAGAGAAAAGAGACACTCATGACCTCGGTAAGAAGCACGTTTAAGGTGCAATCCCTTCCGAGAAACGTCCACACGTGGTACAACGAGGGGAGCCGAAAGGTGCGCGCCCGGGCACTCCTGGAATCGGTCGCAACCCGGAGTTAGTGGCGGTCGTCGACACGTCCCAGTACAGGCTCAGCGACCGCTTCACTGTCGTGTCGGTCGGCCACGACGGCACGGCCTTGAATTCCGCCTTGATCAGGGCGGTGACGGCCGCAGTGGCCCAGCAGAGAGCAATATCCATAAGAATGAGGGATCTGTCACGTCCTAACGTGTTCACCGACTCGCGATTGACAGTCAAGGCTTTCGGTTCGGGCTCCATATCGCGAGCAGCGGCGGCCATCCTAGGCAGCGAGGGAGCCGCGGGTTTTCACATGCTCAAGAAATTTCCTGCCCACATGGAAGCCGATTCTTCCACACGGTTCTTCCTAACGCCAAGTTTGCATGAGTTTGCCCACGATGGCGCGTGCGGTTTCACGTATTGCGACAACCGGTACGATCTCGGGCGCGGAGAGACGAGGGCGCATCGGTACCTGCTTTTCACCTTCCACGAAATAGTGTCACATTATCAGCTGTCGACGAGGACATTTCCCCTTCCTCATCCCAATGTGAACAGACGGCAGGCGTCAATACTCAGGGTGCTCAAAACAGGATCGTTCCCTTCGAGGGATAGACTGAATCGGTATCCGCCCGATGTGGAGCCGCACTGTTGGGAATGCGGTAAAGCGCACTGTTCGTTACGTCCCATGCTCTGGCAGTGCTGTGCGTTACGTAACCAAGAATTCAAAAGAGAAGACTGGACGGAAGCCCCGACGAGCGGTGGCCATCAGACTCAACTAAGGGCCGTCCAAAGGGCCAGCGAAATGCCGGAGCCTCGCGGCCTTCTTGTCCCACAGTGGGTGCTGCCCGCGACCGCCGCCACCTCCCCCTGAAGAAAGTAAGGAGAAATGCGCGGTTGCTCAAGACCTCAATGAAGATTTCAATCAATCAATAAATCAATCATTTATTGGGTTTCACGACCCAAAACAACAACATAATTATGGCAAACACTGTAGTGGAGGGCTCCAGAAATTTTGACCCTCTGGGTTGTTTAACATTACAGCCTATGCTAATCAAGGACAAAGGAGAATGGAGATTCATAGTTCCATGAGCGCGCAGTTGGCGTGGGTAAAGCAAGAGGAAGACGTAAGCATTCTAACATGACAGCGTTTAAGGGAGGGTCCCCTAAGAAATTAGCGGCATACTTCCGTCACGGAAGTGGATATCTGCAAAAACTTACAATTGTAAGCAGGATTTCAGCTCGCGTTCGTTACTTCATTTTCATCTGAGTGAAACAGCGCTGGTCCTGTATTCTTCGATCCTTTGTATCTCCGCTCTTCAAGCTATATCACTCAGTTGAACACCATTGAGAATGAGAAAATACCACACTCTAGAATTCGAACGCACAGCAACTCAGGGTGCCACAAAAGGAGCTGGGTATTCTCCGGATCCCACTGGCAACACTATAACAGCAGAAGGGGGGAGGGGCAGACGTATCTTATATTTACATCTCTTCATAACTTCCATCTAACTGTATTCCTGTTAATGTAATGATGTTTAGCAAGCTCAGCTACTCTTAACATAGCAACGTTTCCCTATCACTGTACTCTTGGTTCGCGGCAGTGGTACCGCCATCTGGGAATGACGTAGCGGCCAAGTAGACTGTCATGCTAATACGCGCCGACTGTTAGCGCTTCGGCAGTGTCAGCGCAACTATCGCAGCGGAGTTTGGCGGCGTGGCAGCGTCCTGCCTGGATTGTAGGTTGTAAGTAAAGGCCTCTACGCGACTTGAGCGTACGTGAGAGGAGTCACAGTCGGAGCATGGTTGAGAGAAGGCGGGATGGAGTCGGTTACCTACTCCTTGATGATGCATTGAAGTGGGCGCTCTAGCGGAGGAGTCGACTGGCTTTTAGTAGGCGTCAGGAGCGAAAGCTGGGGAGCGACTTCTTCGCGGATGAACTACTTACTTTGTCGCAGGAGCGAGGTGCTTTCAGGTGTCACCGTCAAGCTCGAAAGCGATGATAGCTGAGGATGACACTGGCGCATGGCTGCGCGCTGTTCGCACAGTTCGTCGAAACTTTGACAAAGTCTGATGACTTCCGACACTGCTGCCGGATTTTTTTTTTTTACATCTGGAAGGCATCGTCTTCAATGCCCCTTAAATGCCTGATCTCGGCGTCAGCAATTTCTGCGTCAACGCGGTTACAGAGGTCGAGGACATCCTCTATATAACTTGTAAATGTCTCACTGATCTGCTGCGCACGGCCACGCAAGCGTTGCTCGGCACGAGGCTTGCGAACGGTGGGACGTCCGAATACATCCGCGATGTTCGCCTTAAAGGCCGCCCACGTGGGAAGATCGCGTTCATGATTTCGGTGCCACACACTGGCGACACCGCTCAAATGAACAGTAACGCAATTAAGTTTTTGGGCGTCGTCCCAGTGATTGTTAATGCTCACTCTATTGTAGAGAGCGAGCCAGCCCTCCACGTCGTGGTCTTCGGTACCTCTTAATGTGGGTGGGTCACGCTGGCGCGGTGCATCAGGGCGAACTACGGTAGTCACCGATGCACTTGGTTATGTTTGAGGTGGTCCGTCTTCCTGTATAATGGAGACGGGGTGGAGAGTCCGGTTCATGAGTCGCAGATTTGCATCCGTACCCAGCACGTCCATCAATTGTAAGGGGCTTTATTGGCGACGTTGAGTAGAAGCGATAATCGTCAAGTCGGCACTAAGAGGACAACCAGCGAGCGAACTGGGTATGAGCCACACGATGGCGATAGGGATCTTAAGCGACCTCATATTCGTCGTTAAACATCTAATTCTTCGTGAGAATAGGTAGCAAAGTCCTTCTTCAAGGCTCATATCATTGTTCAACTGCCAACGAGCCATTAACACGGCTTTCCATGTTTTCCCAAATATCGCAAATCCACCGGCTTACCATCAGCGACAGAAAGGCAAATAAAGCTGTTTCGCCTCGGGAACGAGTACTTGGTGAAAGCAGGTGCATGACTTGCAAACTTAGCTGAATGAGTGTTAGTACTCAAACCCGGCGGATCTTAAATTTAACTGCACTATATATAGTAGCGTTGTAGTTGCTGCAATCGCTGTGTAGTATTTCCTAAAATCTGTAATCGTTCTTCGGAGGCATCCTTTTGAATTACAGTCAGCTGGCGTGTGCAAGCCTCTGGGAGCACAAGAGAAGAGCACGAATTTGATCGAGAGGATGCGTACTCTAGATAGAACCTCAACACGTAATGCTGTTTGAAACGAACCACACGTTCCTCGAGGGCCGCACGTGTTTTAACGATCTATGGAAACCAATTCAATTAACTGTGATACTTCCATGGCATTACAGCGAGCAGCGAAATCCGGAAACATCGACACTTACGAAGTACGAGAGAATAATTCAGTAGACAGTCAGTCTTCCAATTCTCCACTTCAAAGTTCAAATATTTTCTTTTAGTCTAAGCCCACAGCGATTCCCAAGTGGTATAACGAGAATGTGTTCCCTCTGTCGCGAAGAAGATTGGCCGGCCCCCTCAGCAGCATCATCATTGTTATAATCTCCTTGTTGCTGTTGCTGTGCTTCGTCTCACGCATCCGACTGCTGCCTCTTCGCACTCGTTGATGCTGCCGAGGTACCGGCTGATCTTTTGCGCTACACTTAAATGAACCTTACCGGAATCTGAAGGCGCAGCAGCAGCACACACTAATGAAAAGCGACCACGCCTTACAAAAATATTTGACAGCATGACCTGCGCGGACAGGCACCTACGTGTACCTACTAGGCATGCGTTGCACCACTATGCCGACACCCCTGTAGCACGACAGACTACCAATGCGCGCAGTGTAGCTGCACCTCAGGCAAATAGAGCGACGAAGGTGGGATATAAACAAGTGGCCGCAGCGCTCGCACATGATGGCACAAGCCCAACTGCAACGTGGCGTCGCTATTGACCTAAACGAGGGAACAACTTTAGGAAACACTGAGGGCTTAACGCTGCTCTCAGTAGTACAGCCGAGAACGGGAGTGTACCGGCCCTTTTCGAGGCATCAGTCGAGCACTTTTCTCACTAAACCTCTGCGCGGTCCAGTGTTCGTAATGAATGAACCAACACAATATTTGTTTAGATGAGCGTCCCTGTTTTACTTAGAAAAATGTTCCTGTGTGAGAAAATGTCCCACTGCATAAAGCAGCTGGCATACGTCGCATGGCTTCAAACAGTGGACTTCCTTAAGGATGCCTATTGTAACTCATTTACCGAGGTGTCCGGACACTGGGAAATTTAGACTGCAATGGCCTGTGTACGATAATCAGCTAGGGTGCCTTGTTGCTTGCGTCGCCACTCCGAGGGTGTCGCTGACGTTTTGCTCCTGGCAACGGTTGCTTGAAGGAGCGCCCGAGTGTGAATAATGTCCGCACGCGCCCTCTACGTGCCAGAGAGACAAGGAGTCCCTGCAGGTTGGCCTTTGCGAATTTTGTGCAACTAACATGGCTGCTCGACACAGCACAGGACCAGTGGCAGCAGCAGGAGTGGGTACTTCCCTTAAGGCACTTAGCAGCTAGCTGAACATGTCCCTCGCCAACATACACTAGTGAGTTCAGCGCGCTAGATGTTGAGGTGGTAGGGCTCAGTCGATGTTGTAGGTGGTGAGGAGTGCCACGTCCACCGATTTCATGCACGAGGGGCACGTAAAGGACCGCATGAGCCAGTCGTCAATGCAGCCCATGTGGAAGATGTGCATACACGGCAGGAAGCGGAATGCTTGGCCGGCTAAGAACTCCTCCATGCATATCACACACTCCCTCTCTTTGTTGGCATTATCATACACGCCCTTCGGCAGCCGCTGGATGAAGCAAATTCGTTTCGCGATCATTACTTGCTCTTCTTCAGTCAGTTCGCAGGCTGCACGCTTCTCGTTGGGTGTCAGGTAGTAAACTCGCCCGAACGCAGTCTCTTGTTCGGCTGGTGGAAGTCCAGTCGGTTCAGCGGACGAGTCTCCTGTACCTTCGTTACTCCTCAGGAGGACGGCGCCTTCCGACGATGACATCGCCTTGAAGCAATTTCCCATGGCTTGTATGTTCCAGTCTTTACAGCCCGGAAGCTTAGAACATCAGCGTATCGTGAGGGCCAACGGCTCTAGGAAAAATCACCACAAATCAGGAATGCTCAAATCACCGAGGATGTGGTAGCTGTCCAAGTCATAAGCGCGTCTGGTGAAAGCAGGTGTTAAGTAGAGACGTCACACGCTCGATGACTCATACGTCGTGCGTGCACCTCGGCACTGAGCGTTGCGGACTACTAATGTGGCACTTCCCTATGCCTGGAAACAGTCTGAAGACGGATTGCACGTCTAGGGAAAAGCAAGCATTGACGATGACTACAGGAGCTTTTTAGGCCATCGGGACGTACTGTAGGGCGAGGATTATTAGTGCGCTCTTTTCATATAGGCTTACTGGTTGGGCGATCGCCTTTGCTCTTCACAACACTCGTGGAATCACCAAGAAGAGGTGTCCCCAGTTGTGCCGGCTCGTCGAGGGAACCGCCAGCGTCGAAGAAAAACACATACCCACACGTTGTCGATCAAGGAACGCCAAATCTGAAAGCCATCTGCCGATGCGAGTCTTCGGTTAGAAACGAAAAAGAACAGTGTGATGATGCTGATTGCATTTTGGTTAATGGCTCGTACCCACTCTGGGGGATTGTCCATGAGTCGCTATCCGTAGCCTATTTAGAATTATATAGGTGTACCTTTCACTATAATAAATTTGAAATAAATAAATAAACGGAAGAACACGAACAAATGTAAACTTGTAATAAAAATGAAAACGCATAAAGGGAACACGCTGGACTGGAGGTTAGTGCATGTGTGCCGTCAGAAGAGATTGATTTGTTGATGGCATAAAACTGACAATTTGGTATAAGAATGTTGGCCAAAAGTAATTGATATTTCTTAGCACTGCCGGAGGAACCTCGAGTAATTCGAAGCATAAATGTAATCGTAATTGTACAGGTTTGGTTGACTCAATAAACTCACAAATAGCATCGAAGCTGCCTCATGGCTGTGTAGCAGCACTGAAGTCCCGAAGCTAATAAGATGTGATGTTAGGATCAATCCCCCTTTATCAATCGGCATTCCAGGTAGCACTTTTATTAGTATATACCGGCGACATCCTAGCAGATATTGTCCTATGATTCGATCTGGGCAGTATGACAGGATCACATCATCCTCTCGACAGATCACTGCGCCTCGTTGCGGAAGCACATGAAAAGAATTTTTTGCGCATTTCTGCTTCCTACGTGCATATCAATATAGCTTTGCAAAATAAGTTTGTGCACACGAAAACTTTTTTCGGGACTACTGGTTCAAAAAGGCGTGAAATTAATACTACCTATCGTATCGTTGCGCCTCGTAGCGGAGGCAGAGGTAGTTGAAGGACATGTACTTAGCTTTGCAAAAAGTCTGTGCAGAAAAACGCTTTTGAGACAACTGGTTCTCTAGCGCGTTAAATGAATACTACCAGTGGTTCAACTTTATGTACCAGATGACAAGTTAACATACCTAGCTCCCGACGACACCAAGTCTACGGGCCTCCTGTGGCTTGTAATCATCATCGTCATCATTATCATCATGATCACCCTGTCTACACCCACAGCAAGGAAAAACTCTCTCCGACAGATCTCCAATTATACCGATCCTACAATAACTGCGGTTGTGCTATCGCCGCAAACTTATTGATCTCATTTGCCCACCTAACTTTCTGCCGACTCCTGTCATGCTTGCCTTCTCTAGGGATTCGCTCTGTTACCCTTAATGGACAACGGTTGCTTTGTCTTCGCATTACCTGGCCCGTCGCCTTCTCTTTCTGTTTCTTAATTTCTTTTAATCTGTTCTTAACACGCGTTTGTTCCCTAACTCACTCCGCCCTCTTCTTTTCCCCTAATGTTACACCGACCATTTTCCGTTCCATTGCTCGCTGTTCGTCCTCATTTTAAGCTGATCCCTGTTAGCCTCCATGTTTCTGCACCGTAGGTGAGTGCCGGTATGATGCAGCTGTTATAAACTTTCCTCTTCAGAGACAGTGGCAAGCTACGATTCATTATCTCACAATGCTTGCCGAATACCCACCACCCAATTCTTATCCTCCTAATTATCTCAGCCTGATGGTTCGGATCAGGGGACACTACTGGCGTAAGTAGACATGGCAACCTACCGTTTCCAATGCCTTGCCACCTACCTCAAACCGCTGTGCTCACCCAAGGCTATTGAACATTACCTTAGTTTTCTGTATATTAATTTTCAGGCCCACTGTTATACTATGCCTTCGATCAGTAATCATGCTTTGTGATTCACCTCCCGAGTTATCTAGAAAGCCAATGTCATCACCAAATCTTAGGTTACTGAGGTATTCCCTCAAAAGCTCTTACACCCACCTGTTGCCAATCAAATGGTCTAAACGCCTGTTGTGAACATACTGTCCATATCATTGGAGAGACTGTGTCCCCTTGTCCTACGCCCCTCCAGATCGCACGGCTGCAAGGTAACATGCGAGCGCTGTGCGATTTGTTAAAGAGGTTCTTTTAATCGCGAGCCAATACGTCTATGGTTCGCATATTTGCAGAAGTGACAGCACAGTCAGACGCAGCCTTTCGTGGAGGTGCGGCACCTATTAATTGTTCATTTAGGAAAGGTTCGCTAGAGTAATTATTTGGTTCGGGAATTAAACACGTCTCGTGGAACTGAAAAAGAAAGAAATGATAGTCCCAGCTTGTCACCAAAAGAGTCTGCAATATTCGATCCCGTTTCCGGGCAGAGGCCTTGCGCTGGTACAGCAGGTGTTGGGTAATCAGCATTTGCCTAAATTGCCTTACACTAGCTTTCTAACAGCGCAGCTGTTTAATGTCGAGGTGATGGAATGAGTAGGATGATCTCATTGTGAATCAGGAGGAGAAAGCGGCACTGCTTTTGCCCTCTGCTTTCGCCAAAACCAGCTAATGTCGAAAAGAGCGTGGTGATAAAGAGAGCAGGCCACAACGCCATCTAAGAATTAGGTGCCAGTATGACATCTAATTCTTTATGCGTACAGCTAGTATAGTATTTCTTCAAGGCTCATAACGTTGTTCGGCTGCAAACGACCTAGGCTCATTAACAGCTCCTTTACTCAGCTTTTAATGTTTTTCCGAATATCGCAAATCCACCGGCACACCATCGGCGACAGACAGGCTATTTCGTCTCAAGAACGAGTACATAGCTAAATCAGATACGTGGCTTGCAAACTTAGCTGAGCGAGTGTTCCTACTCAAAACCTGCGAAAACTAAGTTGTAACTGCTCTATATATAGTCGCGCTACAATTGCAGTTGTTGCTGCAAAAAAAGCTCCGAAGATCAGTAATCGTACGTCGGATGCATGCTTTTGAACTACATTAAGCTGGCGTATGGAAACCTCTCGGAGCACAAGCCTTAGCACGAATTCGATCCAGTGGATGCGTAGTGTAGATAAAACTCCATTACGTACTGCTGTTTGAAATGAACCACAGGTTTCGCAAGGGTTGCACGTGTTTTAACGCTCAATGCGAACCAGCAGTGATACTTCTACCATGTTATTGCGAGCGGCGAAGTGCGCAATCATAGGCACGAGTGAAGTACGAGAAAATAAAATATCCGTCGCGTAGTCCAGTAGACAGTATCAGTCTGAACTCGTCCTGTCTCTGAACTGAGCATAAAAAGATTTTCCTTTTGTTCCTAGCCCCCAGCGCTTCCCGGATGATCACGAAATGTGCTATCTCTGTATTGAACAAGAGTTGCTAGTGCCTCAGCCGTATCATCATTAATATAAGCTCATGGTTGTTGTTGCTGACCTTCCTCTCACGCGTCCGACTGCTGCGTTTTCTCCCTCGTCGCTTGCTAGTGCTGCTGAGGTATCGGCCAATCTTTTTCACTAAACTTCAACGGATATTTTTCCGGCATCCGAAGATGCAGGAGCCACCCTAAACTAATAAAAAGAGACCTCGCCTTTGGAATAAAACATATTTGGTAGCAGAGCCCACGCGTACGGGCGAATATGCGTGCATATTATGCATGCGCCTGACCAGTATATTGAGACCGCTGCAGCAGGGCGGCCTTCAACTGCGCGCGCAGTACGGCTGCGCCTGCAACAAATATGCGGGAACCGCGCAAACTCCGATAAATGTGCGGGAACAGCGCACACTCCCACGTGATGACACTAGGCCAATTGCGACGTGGCGTGGCTATTCGCCTAAATTATAGCAGCAGAAAGCATGACAAATACTAAAAAAAGCTGACGCCGAAATTACAGCAGCAGAAGCCACGACGAGACTTCGTTCCTAAGCTCGCGCTCCACTTCCATCATGGAGGACCAATGCCCCGCAATGCCATGGTGCTTTTCCCAGAGCGTGTCACGCAGTTAAAAGTCCGGCTTTCAGAAACCCAAAGGAGAGCTCATTCGTTAGCTCAATTGCGAAATCAATTGGCAACCACTTGCGTAATCGCACTGAAAAGCAACGTCACTCCCGCCGCCGCTGTCGGAGCGGCAGGATGACCAGTGATCAGTGAGTGAAAGGGTGTTTTTCGTTTGTTGAATTACGGGTTGGCCACGACCAAATCTACGAGAGAATCACGGGGAATGTTCATCGGGCTGGAGAGCACACCCATGTTAAGCCTTCAGGATTTCGTCAAACATTCCGTGCTGAGAGAGCTAAAATGTCTCCTTAAGGTGCATGAATTTAATAACTTGATTTCAGCAAGCGTAGTACGTCTGTGGCGTCCGAAGAGAAGAACTGTGCTGTTCTGCATAGCCTTCATGAAACGAAGTGGCGAACTGTCCGTGGTCCCTGCGCACTCATTCAAGGATGACCAGTATTGGCAAAAAGTGCGGTGTGCCATCACTGCCGCGAAAAGTGAAAAACAAGCAATAGCCCTCTTCCAACAAATGGTTAAAGCAAGAACGTTACACGTTCCATGCCGCATTTGCCTTCTAAAGCCTGCGGCAGGAAGCATGGCAGCAAAAATAGCATTCAGTATATTGAGAACTTTCGTCTCGTTACCTTGGTGTCAATAAATCAATAACATGTGTTCAGTTGCGTAGTAATTGAAGGCCAATTACAAGGATTTTTTGAGCTTTGTTAATAGGAATAAATTCGCAGTGTATGCTCAAAGGCAAGCTTTCATCATATATGCGAAACTACAAGCTTGAGGTTCGTACGTATTGCATAAAAATCAATTTTAATGATTACCTCAAAATGTCCCAGGCACTTTTCCGCAATGTTTATCCACGTTGTGTCTGTGCCGTATTGGGCGAAGCGATAGCACTGACGGAAGTGCACGGATCTGAAAGGGAACTCCTGACCAGTGGGCGTGCCGACCTCGCCGCCAGGGGAAACGCGCATGCGCAGTCGCACCCTGAACTAGCCTGATTCACACTTTTAACGTCGCTTCTCCGTTGGACTTCGGTCTCGCTTTCGCAATGTATGGCACACTAAGAATTACTTTCGAATTTCGTGCTCATTTGTACAAGGAGGCACGTGACAGCAGCGTCTCAAGAACATACAATCGGCAGTCATTTGAAATGCTCGGGTACATGAGGAAACCATCACATGCCTTAGTATTTGGAGATGGGAAACGTGGCGCGTGCATGCCTTTTTCTTACTTGCTCTCTATATGTGTTTGTGTTTTTCCTCTTTCTTGCTGTCTTTGTTTTTCCTTTTCATCAGTTCCTTTCGTCTCTCCGCATTTCTCTTTTCTTCCTATCTATATGTATATTTTTCTTTCTCTAATTCTTTCTGGCGGTTGTTCTCTCCACATTCGTTGCTTTCCTTCTTTTTTGTTTGCTTGGTTCACGTACAGGCTATTTCACTGAGTCCCTCGTGGACGCCGTTGCCAACGTCAAGCAGCGACTTCCTATATGCTCCTCTAGCCCCTCTAGCTTTCCATTCAGCAGCGGTGATTCGTCTTATAATGTATCCCGAGCCTTTCGTTTTCGTCCTGTGGAGACTTTGTGGAATGGTTAGCTTGGTCCATTCACGCATTGGATGAGCCAAACTCACTCGAAGAACGGCTGCCGTCGCCACTGTTTGTATTTGTTCGCGAGAATTGTAAGTGACAGGAATGCTCGTGACAGGGAAGCCTGTTGCTACACAAGTACTAACAAGATGAAAAATGTTTTCGATTATTGCCACCGTCGCGATGAGTGGCGCTGTCTGACACCGCGAGCACTTTGATCTCATAAATACCCAATATTGCGCACGGGAAAACGACCCGTCTATATAGCTCTGTGGGTAGAGCATCGGACGACTTCTTGATAGGTCATAGGTTGGGTCCCTACTGAAGGCAGGTGTGTTTTTTCGCCCGCTTTAATGCCTCCCCATTCAGTCTAATATAACAATAATACAATTTGAGACTACGTTAATTTTCGCTATGCGTACTATGCTTTCCATGATATCATGGTCCGGAGGCTCTACTGCGTTGTTTCTAACAAATAAACGAGCCATTTATCCAAACGCATTGGTTATCCTCATCCAATGACACAAAAACGAAAGGGCAAGAGAAAATAAAGGCGAGGAAATAGGCAGAGAACAGAGGCCCGTGTAATGAGGAATGCAAGTGCACCTTGTGGATGCCCTGGTAGTCGACATTTCCGGAGTCCTCCACTGCGGCGTCTCTGATGATCATATGAGAGACAGTTAGTCCCAGAAATACCCCAAAAACATTTAGTCTTTTAATTCATTTTCCTATTGTCCGATGCACAATCGCGACTATGTATCATTGTATGTAATGGACAAAGAGCGAGGTCTTTCTCGTTCTGAGCTTCAGCTCTACTGTCAAAGGCGAACGACACACCTCATCACACACACCGGACAACAACGACAATGAATTACCGCAGTGAAAGTACGTTAAAACATCCCTGCGAAAATAGCCTTCTGATGTGTCCATCGCTAACTGTGCTTAGACGACATTTCCACATGTGAGCTGCTTACAGTCGAGGCTGCTTCATGCGGCGGGTGATATCGTTTACCCGCTGGAAGGAATCGTGGAACCGATCTTGCCCTCAGCACACCACTAACTGCCACTCTGGACCCAATTTGCCGTCAGCCCGCAGCTACGTGGCACTAAATGAGCAAAGGGCTATTTGCGAAAAGTGTCGAAACTTTTACACAGAGTTCAGGGTTTATCATGTCACAAAATAGGGCCAGCGTTGTCGACGAGCATGGCATGGTTTTAGACAGGGCTGGGCAGAGATGCCCGAAAAAGTATTCGGGAATACAGATATCGAAATGCACGACTTTGAAGCTTAAAATACGGATACTGAGATACATTTGTAATTGACGTTGCGAGATATCTCAGAGATACTTTTGCAAAAAGACGAAAAATGTATTCCCAAATACAGATACAGCTGTACTGATATTGAAGTACTTTTTTCTAGGTCGGGTATGTTCATACTCCGTAAATACATTTATTAAGTGCACCATAACATTAAGCGCATTGAATCTTGCAACTTATTTATTATTTTATCGCAATATTCTGAGCGTCATTAAGGCATTACAAATGAGGCTGACACTATGCGTAACTGTTGACAACAACATATGTACAGCATATGTTGTTGACATAGCGAGACAGCAGCGGAACAGCTCAAAATTTCACCTTCGAAACACGTCGTTGGAAACATGTCTCAGTTCATTCACGAAAAAAAGTAACGAGATACCCGTGTCCTGCATATTATCGCGATACGGGCAATACATCGTAAAGGTATTTCACTACCGAGATACAAATGCATTTTTTCAAATGTATCTCGACCGAGGAATACAGATACTCAGAAGCATTTCTGGAATACTAACGGGATACTCTTGTATCGCGATACTGCCCAGCCATGGTTAGAGACGACGTGCCAAAACGAACCTCTAGAGAAAAAGGGCAGACACTGGGAAAGCCCCAACACAGGGAGCCACACGGGGCGATTCCGCTGTTTTGTAGAATAATCTGGATCGTCCATAGCAATAATATTCCGAATCTAGAGACAAAGCTTCGGGCCGCAAGGGTGGTCCCGCCGACATGCCGCCCCGTTGCAACGTTTGACTGTGGGCTGCACAGTCATTACTCAAGGAACTGGAAGAATACAATCATCGGATCAGTATTAAAAGAAAACAAATGACTGTCGGAAGAGGAAGTGTGAATATTGTGGTTTCAGAAAGTGCTTACTAAGAACATAATTGATGTACTTGATGGTGCACGCATTCTATCAGTAACGCATTCTTTCGGATCTTTTTTTCTTGGTGTTTTCGGATATGTTGTAGTTTCGTTTGCTACAGTTTAGAGTTTCATTTGACATGTATGATAGCGTGACTCAAAGCAGTGGACGCGATGGCACATTGTGGCCATTGTGTTATTACTTTTCCAACCTACCCCTCTTTTTCGGACCTCAGTGGGTTAATCAACGGAGCGCATAAGGACGAGGTGTTGACGAAGGCGTTGGTCCGACAGCGAGGCGGTCCGATCGTGCCTTGGCCGCGGTGTTCTGCAAAGGAACTTGGACTGATAGGTAATGCGTCGGAAGAGCTACCTACACTCCAGTCAATGAATCATGCTTAACACGCACGTATATAGAGGATCGTGCATGGGCTTCCCAGGCACAGTGGTAATCTACAAGGCTGCAGTGACCGCTACGGGTGCGCTGGTTTTCGTAGTTAACTTAGCGTGTAGGCCCGCATCGCCTTCCTGAGGGTAAGGTTCTCAACTCTAGGGACGTCCACCTTCCCGCTTTTTAACGTCATCTCGTCGAGCCCAACGAAATGTTTCCTACGAATATCATATGATCAAACAGCTATTCTCGGGAACAAAATTTTACTAATATTGCACACTACTGCGGCCATAAATGCATGCTCATTCCAGTTTATTTTACCCGCACTGCCTTCAAGAAAAGTGAGCCTCCATACGCGATTTCAGAGGATGTGTGATTACATATTAGATTTTCAGAATATTATCTGTTACTATCGCCAAGAGTACCCAGTGAATAAATAACTGCCAACGTGTGCCTCGGAAGATCGTGGCGCTCACGGGGGACTCCTCCAACGCACGGGCTCTACGCGCAGTTTATTCTCTAGGTTCAGTATGTTAAATCTGTGAGAGCGCCGCATTGAGTCCTCGCTTTGAAGCTGCTGAGCGCGCAAGAGAGAGGAGGAGAGAAGGACGAAGCGGAGTACGCGCCGATGCTAACGGCGATATGCAAAGGAGTAGGATACGCCTTCACCTCGATGGAATGAATCACTTCGTTCGAGAGCTATACCCTCAGCATTGTGCATGCTGAAATCAGGTGATTCGTGCGGAACCTTGCAGAAGACTAGCGAAAGCGAACTTAAGAGACCGCGAACAAGTGACGGAAACAGCTAGTCGCCAGTGAGCTGTGATGTGACAGAGTGATAAGACATTGAAATTGAACGGCGCTGTTGCACGGAAAGTGTTCCACGGATGAAATGTGCCACGCTGTTCCACGGACACTTGCAAATTCATATTGTGTTGCCGGGAGTTTTATTATTGATCGCAATAAACAATGATAATCTATACTTCAAGAGACCGATTCTCTGCATCAACGTGACCACTAAACATTCAAGGTGGACTGTAAATCACTCTATACCTGCCAAACCTTTTTGCCATAGAGTAAGCACTTACAGTCGCATAGAATCTGTTTATAATCGCGCTAAAATTGTCCAAGAACGGAAGCACGGAATCTAAGCTCACCGCGTGTCGCTTTTTCCCCATGTCAAACACGGCTTGGCACAAACGACGCGTTGTATCAACATTACCATGTATGTGTTGAGGCACATCACTCATGCTGACGAAATCGTCGAGAAACAGAAAAGGCAGGAGCGGCAAATTGAGAAGGGAATAGCCAAGGACAAATATATTCCCTCTCATGTTTTTGCATAAAAAGTTCAATAGCAAAATAGTGGTTAACATGCGCAAGCGTGCTGCTTCTTTAAATCTGTTTTAAATATGTGTGCGTGATTTTCGAGCAGTTGCACTCAAATAACGAAAGTTTATAAACAGTATTTCATTTTTTTTCATTGACCAAATCGTTTAATAGGATTTTAACATAATAATTAGCTAGTCATTGCGCACACAAAATGAGATACTGTTTTTATGTGTATTGAAACATGTTCCGGTAAACTAAACCTCAACAGTAGTACTCGCTCATACATTATACGTTGCTTTGGCTTCGCTCTTCTGCTGTACGGATGTATTTTTCATGTACGGATAAAACACAGCTGTAATTGCACATATTGCACAAAAACAGACGATTGCCGAGGCGCTCAATTTCGTCACATAAAAACTCCCAATCATCTGACAAGATAAAAGCAACCGGAAAGTTCATTCTACACAACAGCAAGGCATGAGTTTATTTGAAAGTGCCGTCATAGAATTTCACCAGAGTGACGAAAACACCGAATTCTGCCTTTATACTTTGGTTTTCCCCAATTTAAAAGTGTTATTGGACGAAGTGTGTAGTGTAGTGGTGTGAAATTAAATGACAAACTGAACCGTGTGGAAAAAGATTATTAGACTGCTCGGATTGACTTGGTCGAAGCGAAGGGTGCGCGCGAGGGTCCGTAGGTCAACACACGTGACAAAAAAACACATCGGTGATGTACACGTGTCCAGGAACACCAGTACGAAATTCACATTCTTGGACTATCATGTCATAACGTGAAAGATGTAAATATATCGAATGAACGTAAATCGATGAATGAGTTAGCATGTTTCTGAAAAGTTACTTCGGTGGATGGTCTTGTGATTAGGCCGTCAGAAGCCCCAGGACATGGGTGAAATCTTCACTGTCGATTATCTTCGCTTGTGTGTCAGGATCACAACCGCTCTGCAGAACGTCCCACTGCTCGTGGTCACATATTTCACAATCAAGTCTTACATTGGGCTCCACCACATAAATATCCTGCTATTTCCCCGAATTGTGGGAATCAGTCCAATACCAATGATGTGTCCAACTGCCTATGGATAATTGCACGACATTCGGTCAAGTATCACCAGCAGGACGAGTGTCTTTGTGTTAAGTGAGCGTTTGTGTGCTGACGCTCGTTTACCAGCACGACAGCAGTTTGGCGAAAAAATGGTGGTTGAAGATGAGGCACAACGTGGACACTGGTGTCGGTGCACAAAAATTGGTTTAGTACAAGGGAAATGTACGTTGCGGCACAATGAACTACGTAACATAAAGTCTTTTTCTCGCACTTTTTCGCAGTGGAGGAAAGCTGGGCAAAAGGATGCCGGGTTGTAGTAGCATGTGTGTAATTGTGTCCTACATTAATATCACTACTGTTAATACGCACTAAAAGCGTAGTTAACACTACAAAACTACCCGCACTGCAAATTCTCACGCTACAGCTTCATTTGCGCCATGTGCCGCATAGAGAGACCCCCTATGGAGAAGTGGTAGCATGTTCGCTTCTCACCTAGCTGACCGATTTCTAATCTGACCTGCTTTAGCGCGTCTTAGGTCGCCTTCAGTTGGAAAAGCAGGTTTTTTATGCGTGCGTACTTACGTCTAAGTTTCACTCACAGGATAGAAAAAAAATCTGTTCTTGATCCCCCTTTCTTAGAAATCCGTATAACACAAACGTGAAACCCGCCTTTGTTGTTGTTTTGTGGGGTTTTACGTCCCAAAACCAGTTTTGATTATGAGAGATGCCGTAGTGGAGGGCTCCGGAAATTTCGACCACCTGGGGTTCTTTAACGTGCACTGACATCGCACAGCACACGGGCCTCAACATTTCGCCTCCATCGAAATGCAGCCGCCGCGGCCGGGATTCGATCCCGCGACCCTCGGATCAGCAGCCGAGTACCTTAGCCACTAGACCACCGTGGCGGGGCGTGAAACCCGCCTTTGCAGAGCTGTGTAATACATAAGCAAATATGTGGAAAATCGAGGGTCGAGAGAAAGGTTGGGTACCCTAGACATGTGAACCGTTTGCTTGTAGACATAGGCAGCGCTTCACCATTGTACAGGGATTCTCAAAAATTAGAAGTGAAAGTTCTCCAAAGACCCACATTGCCCAGCCACGGTGGTTTAGTGGCTATGGTACTCGGCTACTGATCCGAGGGTCGCGGGATCGCATCCCGGCCGCGGCGGCTGCATTTTCGATGGAGGCGAAATGTTGAGGCCCGTGTGCTGTGCGATGTCAGTGCACGTTAAAGAACCCCAGGTGGTCAAAATTTCCGGAGCCCTCCACTACGGCGTCTCTCATAATCAGAGCTGGTTTTGAAACGTTAAACCCCACATAACAACAACAAAGACGCACATTGATCCGCACACACTATCTTGCACACGGCAGATCCCTGGTGAAAGCTAACGCAGAGAATGAGCGTCCACAAACGGCGAAACCTTGCAAGCACAGCCGAATGGGTCGTCAAAGAGTAGAGCCAGTGTTCAGCACATTGCGCCGGCAGGAATGGCGCATAATTCACGGCTGTTCACGGCTGTTATTGCGTTCTGGAGCAGAGAGCGTCCCAAACGAACACTACGAGATACGCCACGCAAGATAAATTTTGTAGCCGCCGTGATTGTAGATTGCCAAAGCGACGTGTCAGCCGGACGCCGCCAACGCCCACTGCAATAGGGGCGCTGACACTACCTAAGTGTTAAGAGAAGACGCTCGGGTAGTGCCACGATCATATACACAACCGTACACTTTCTCGCTATATCGTTCCTATATGGCGACACCACTGCTGCGACCAAAGACTACAGTAATAGGAAGGCGATACTAATTTACAAGTTCGCTTGCAATTTCGCTTGCTACACACCATCACTTTAAAAGGACTACAGTTAGATGAAAATATAAATATGTGTAGATATAAGGCCTGTTATTCCCCCCTCGCTAAAGTTATAGTGCCGTCGGTGTTCTCCGTAAAATTTCCAGCTCGTTTTGTGGCACCCTCAGTCGCTGTGTGCTCGAACCTTAGAATTTGATACTGTGTCATTGCCAATTGTGTTCAACTTAGTGACAGAGCGTGAAGAATGGAGGTACAAATGATCGAAGAAGAGAGGATGAGCACTGTTTCTCTCAGGAAAAAATGAAATAACGCGATTTAAGACCGTGCTTAGAAATGCGCGTTTTTTAGACATTCACTTCCGTTAAGAAGTAGGACGGTTTTGTTTTGTTTTTACCTGGAAGTTTCGCGCAGCCCACCGCGGGGGATCGGCCTTGAATGGCGCGGCAGGAGAAAGATAGGAGGGAATCGAAAGAAGAAAAACAAAAGGAAAAGAGATGAAGAAGAAGGGGAAGCCATCCTGAGATGTAAAGGAATGTAGGGAAAGTGGTTATTTTCATTTCTGTAGGAGGTAGCTTTCACGAAAGTGTGTGGCTTTCGTGACAGATGGTTTAACCTCAGATGGTCGAAATTTCAGGGGACCTGCCCGATGGTTTCCCTCGTAATAATGTCGTTGTTTTGGGACGTGAAATTCAAGAAATAATGATAAATAAAATTCAATCTGACATATGGCGCATACCCTTACGAAAATGTCATATATGGAACACATCTCTTCCATATGGCCTTAGGTGAAGATATAAGCCTTCATATCAGGTTATATACCGCCATAATGAATGTGTATACTGCCATGTAAGGGTCCAAATAAGGCCATATACTGGTCCACATAAGGCAATATACTGCCATATAAGGGTCCAAATAAAGCTGTATACTGCTGCATGCTGGTGCACACAAGGCAATATACTGCCACATAAAGGTACAAATAAAGCCATACACCGGTATATACTGGTCGACATGAGGCAATATACTGCCATATAAAGGTCGAAACAATGCATGTCCAGCTCTAAATAAATGCTACTTCTTGCTTATACGTCAAAGTGTATGTATGTATACATATTGTTGTGACTGCACGCGATTAATTGAGAAATTTGTGTTTGTGAGAATAGTTTTTTTTAAAAAAACTTCCATGCTGGCAACCATACGAAGCGAAACATAGACGTGAAAAAGACGAGTCGGGGACACGTGGCGCGCGCGGCAGCGCCAGAAGAAAAGCAAAAAGAAAACAAAAAGAGGCAGAACAAGACAAGAAAGAGAAGCGCGTGTGGAATGCGCAGGGTAGAGCAGCCAGGCAACGCAGATTACGTTTGTGATATTCAAATTCAGATCAAAGGACGAATAAACCTTTCACGTATAAACTTTGTATATGAAACTCAAATCCGCCCGAGTCCTTGCTAATCCCCCCAAGTGGGTAGGTGACATATGTGAAGTAGCATCATCATCATCATCATCATCAACAACGCAGACGAAGGTCACTCTGAACCGGTGGGCTGTTCCTGGCAATTCCTGTGCTCGGTTCCTGGTGAGGTCCTGGACCCGAGGTGCCTGCCTGGTACTGCAAAGTCCGGGCATTGCTTCTGCTGTGCCGGAGTGCGGGGCAGGTACAACCGGTTCCTGATGTCGCCGCCGCCGGGGACGGCGCGAAGCCTTGTTCGGTGTGAGGCCTACGGGAGGCCTTGACCTTTCGTCGCGACCGCACACAGGACGCGTGCCACCTGTGTGCCTTGGCTCGCCTACAAGGGTCCACGCAGCTCCCGAAGTTCGCCTCCTCATGAAGCCACCTTCGCTGCCGAGCGAACTTGTGAGGCCTTCTTGTTCAGTTTTAACGTTCCGCCACGACTAGTTTGTGTCTTTAGCTCTGTACGTGTTTGTCGTGTACTTGTATGTTATTAGCGTCTCGTACCGTGAAACGTCCCAAGCCTACTCGCGCGTCATTTGCATTTCCTTCTGTTGACCATACACACGCACACGTGATGGATAGTCCCGTATTCATTGCACATATGTATGTGAAATTTTGATGATGTTGATCATAGGTCCATATTTTTCACCATAGAGCACTTAATGATGTATATGCCTTAATTGTCCCATCATTCACATCAGGCTAACGCACCCTATTGTAGCGAATGCATTCAAGTACATTTTCCCATTCACTCATAGTTTCGATGTCACACGAGCAAAGTAAATTCCTGCAAACATTGTGGCTATTGTGCTGACTCAGTGAGTCGTACAGAGGACCTGAGCATTATTGTAGCCAGAGTGTGTCTTGTTAGTTATTCAATGAAGGCAGGAGAGGCGGTGATAGCTGCGATGTGGTTTGGAAGGCCATTGCAGTCTTTAGCTGTGCGAAGGAAGAACGATGACGAGATGGCCACTCTGCGTGCACGTGGGCGAGCGACGTTTAAAGGATGACCTGTGCGCGGTGAAATCCGTGAAGGTGGGAGGATGTAAGGCGCGTGGTGTAGTCAACTGCGATAAAATTTGGGAAATCATGATAAACTTGCGATACCACAACGATGTTCGAGTTTGTCCAGAGAAGATGCTGCCTTTATTGACGAGACACTGACCTCGTACGAGTATGAACAATGAATGTATCTTACGGCGCGATTCTGTATAGATTCTAAAGCTTTGATAAGGTAGATCTGGTAGGGATTCCATATGGGTGATGCGTATTCAGGTTTCGGCCTAACCAATGTTTTCTAAGCAAGTAATTTTACCTGTTCACATGCACTGCGGAGGTTACGTTGGAGGAATCCTAAAGTCTAGTTTGCGGATGACGTGATGTTACCCACGCGTGAGCACCAGTTCAGGCCATGCGTGATTGCTATACCTAAATACTTAAATGAATCGACATTGTCAATAGGAATGTCGTTAATTGTGAAAGAGAAGCGATGACGATTACGGCTGCGGGAAATTGACCTTGTTTTCTAAATTATTATATTTCTACCAAATTGGGTATTTCGAATTCTGTTATTTCTAGTGCTGCTTGTGTTACTTTAAATGTTCGTCTGCGATTCCTTGGCACGCCTTGGGGGCACCATAACTACCCAGCTAGCACACAAGAAATTTATGACGCCTTCGAAACGGATATCTCAGACGTTAACGACGTCGCAGAACCGGCACGCGTAAGAAGTGTTAGTCTAGGATGCGTCGTACATCTCGCCTAGGGACCGGCTTGTTGCACATGAAAGACACGTTTCCTTAACGTCTCCGAAACGTCTTCCAAAAGCTGGTCTTTTGAACGGCTTAGAGTTTATTGGAATAATTACATTTCCCTGGATTTTTGAATCCGTTTGAAGGCTTACCAAAGACGTCATCAAAAAGCTGTTCCTGAAACGCTAGCCATAATCTGAAAAAGAAGTAGGAATCGTGCTCTGGAACGGGGCGCCCACAAAAATTTTGATCTGGTTGCCACCCTCAGAATATATAAATAAAAATTTGACCTTACAGCAAACACCTCAGGGGTTCAAAAGATTCAAATGACCCCAAGGCATTTATTGCACCCCGAAGTCATTAACTCTGTAGTTCTGAAGGCGTCAACGGGATCATAATTTTGGGTGGTAGGTACCCCCGATCCGCGGACGCTGTCCCTACCTTACGGTAGTAGCTGCGACCTCCTATGTTAGCAGCAGCACCATATGATTTTCGGTGCAGCAGAGTGGGGGGTAGTGCCAACTGCATACTTCCGTCGTTACGTCCTAGGAACAAATCCTGGCGTCTCACTTACCTGCTACTTTTTTCTGGTGGTTAAAAGCAACAGCACTGTGTGCAAAAAGGCAATAAATGTTCAGTAAGGTACGCACAGTACTCTGCAAAGGCTTCATCAGTCTTTGCATTTAAGTCACAATTAGTTGTCATGAATACAAAAATCAATCTAGCATGTAATTTGTGGAGTATGAATCAAATCTACCAAAAATAGTAGTATCTCTCTATAGCTGAAGGATAGACAGTTTCTTGGCAAGCAGCATAACGAGGACGCCCCTGTGCCAATGATCACGAAGTACAAACACTGCTACATGACCATTTTGATGCGAAACAGACTTGTGCAAATTTTGAAAAAGAAGAAAATGAGAAATGCGAGAAAAATAAACCACAAATATTCAAAAGGAACTGGAGAACAAATATTTTAAATATATTTGGAACTTATTAACGATAGAGGCTTACGGAAAGCAATAGTAGCCACACAATAATCAACAGCCAAACGACTATGCGCCTTTCAGCATGACAGCAGCGCAACCGGCTATATGATCACAGACAGAATAATGGTTGACTATGTTATAGCCGCTTTCAATAATCCTATGCAGTAGTTTCACCACATAAAATAAATGAATATAAACAAAAGCACTCAAATATGACTCATATGAAAGTGACAGTTTGCCTAGGACGACAGCTGATGTAACGAGGCAAGCCTTAAAAGACAACCAAAAGCATTATTCAAGTGAGAATGCATATTCACCAAAGTGACCTTCAAAGAAAGTAGCGCAAGAAATATTTAACAACTCGGTATAATGAGCAACATAACAATGCAGTGCACAATCTGTCAGAGCGAGCAACATTACATCCAAGGAACCTAAGTTTCATAATGAAGCTACAAACTCATGTACTTGAAGTCGAATACACTGTTGACAGTGTTGGGGCGACGGAAAAAAGAAGCAATATTCTCACTCACATATACAAAATACAATTATGGCTCTCTACAAAGCACCGTATTACGCACATCTATGTAAATCTGACATGAACAGCTATCAGACTGGGAAGCATGATTTGGAATCCAAAAGCAAAAAAAATGGCACCAGCGCATGAAGCTACTCCTAAAAAGAACTTCAAACATTAGTGCAGGATCAAGCTGAGAGTCTCCGAATTTTGTCTTCTTTCGCATCAAAAAATCTGTCCCTTTATACCTATTCATTAGACAAAACACTTCGAATGGCGAACTGCTTCGAGCATGCAACCTCTACCAAACGCGCAACTAGTTCGTGTTCACAGTGATAAAAACTAGTTGTAATGTCCAGGCTTAGTGCAGCTGATGAATACAAACCTACTGGCGTCATATGACACGCTGAAACCGCCGTCGCGGAAATGCTTTCAGTGTGGAACCGCAGTAGGGCCGTGGCAGAGCGCAGTTGGTTTGCTCCATCAGGTAATCCATGCAACCGATTAAACCGCATGTATTCCTGAAAAGGGAATGAAATTGAGGCCATTATTTCCTATAAAGCTGTTCTGCCACTGCGTTTGAAGGAAAGAAACTTGAAATGTATCGCTGTTATAGACATAGCGCCCTTTACAAGAAGAGCTTATAATATCCTGAAACGTGCAATAAAGAAACACTCAAAATGAATTTTTCTCAAGTGCCTGCTTCCCCTGAACTCGTGCCTGGATCATATATATATATATATATATATATATATATATATATATATATATATGTATATTGACCCAACAAACTATGTAGCCTAGGAAAGCACAGGGGAAGTTATTGAGATTCTTAATTGTATTATAATTGTGGAGTAGAAAAGACAAAGTGATCGAAAAGAGAAACCTGCCTTCAGTGGGAACCGAACCGACGACCTTCGGATAATGCGTCCGATGCTCTACAGTTGGGCTGCGAGGGCAGTCGTCCCCACCTCCCCCGTCCATTTTACTGGCAAATATATGTACATACAATCTAAAACTCCCAGAATTGTATATCCATGTATATATATATATATATACGAAGGTCAACGAGCTCCGCCGAAGCTTGGACGCTCGCGCTAGGTGACCAGATATGCAAAGGAAGAGAACAAATAAGTCACAATAGAACAGCCGGCGTCCGGCAAAGGCGCCGTGTGTATGTCTCTATCCTTTACAATATATACTCGTCTTCGGGCCGTCTATGCAGACAACTTTATGCGTCTCCTGATGCTACCGCATGTGCAATACAGGGTGCTTTTTTAGCTGCAACACATTTTTTAAATTAGAAGAACATAAATCGCGGGAATGTCTTGTGTACCATTCGAGTATACGGATTGGCGGCCTCTAGATACGGAAGAATTTCCGCACTTGTGCGCATAATTAGCGAAATTACGCTAAATAAATTTTTAATTATCAGTAACTGGTGGCTACAGCAAATGAGTACTTTGGAGCCCGTCCTCGACACTACCTATCCGAACGATCAAATTTTGAATAGCGGAGCGCATGTCGGAGCTGCACGAACAATATTTCCTTTTGGCAGACTCCTTGAAAACGAAACTGGGCGCGAAAAGAGCGTCTGTGACGTCGATGTCGCCGCCCCCACGGCTTTCGTCAATCGCCACTCGCCCGCGGTCACCGCCGCTCCGGCCGCGCAAGCCGCTTGCGCTATCTCCCTTGATATCTGCGGCATTGGGCCCCGCGGGCGAGTGACGAAATCCGGGGAGGCGGCGACATCAACGTCACAGACGCT
The DNA here is from genome assembly GCA_013339685.2 of Hyalomma asiaticum. Taxonomy (NCBI): domain Eukaryota; kingdom Metazoa; phylum Arthropoda; class Arachnida; order Ixodida; family Ixodidae; genus Hyalomma; species Hyalomma asiaticum. The sequence continues at coordinate 10,632,802 of CM023481.1, read as the reverse complement.
CTTTTCGCGCCCAGTTTCGCTTTCAAGGAGCCTGCCAAGGGGAACTAATTGTTCGCGTAGCTCCAACATGCGCTCCGCTATTCAAAATTTGATCGTTCGGATAGGTAGTGTCGAGGACGGGCTCCAAAGTACTCATTTGCTGTAGCCACCAATTACTGATAATTAAAAAGTTATTTAGCGTAATTTCGCTAATTATGCGCACAAGTGCGGAAATTGTTCTGTATCTAGAGGCCGCCAATCCATAAACTCGAATGGTACAGAAGACATTCCCGCGATTTATGCTTTTCTAATTTAAACAACGTGTTGCAGCTAAAAAAATACCCTGTATTACGTCACTCGTGAACGTTATACTACAGACAATACTCATTCGTTGTTTATTTTGGATACATCCTCACACCAAGTATGCAGAAATCGAGTGACACACATGCTTCACACTTAGAGGGTGAGACTATTGTGCTAGGCGTGCTTACGTACTCACTGCGTACTTAGTATGAAAGGGACCCTACAACACTTTTTTAACACACTGAGCAAACGGTGCCAATCACTCGTTGAGGCTTCTGTGAACGTGTGAGCCAAATATTATTGTGCTGGAAGGAGCAGTGGATTTGCATCTTTAAATACAGCAGGAAATCGCCTGCTATTGTTCCCACAAGTGAAGTCACTAGCAGCACCGACCCACAAATTCCCTGCCCTTATTGCAACAAGTAACGGCACTGGCGCCACCGACTAGGTCGCTTCGTTCCCCTCGGTCTTTTCAAGGACAGGTACTCAGATTATCTTTATTTTTTAAAGAAATGAACAAATAAAACGTTCCAGACTATATTTCCGTGATCGTAAGTTCATCCAATGCTATTTCTGCCTCCAGCGAAGTTGTCGACGGCATAGTGACATATGTTGGAAAGATGAGCTGGTGAATAATAGCTGTGTTTGAGAGCAAATAAAAAATTCCGTGTTGCACGCAGCTGAATAATATTTGGCTCACATGTCCACGATAGCCTCCACGACTGTTTTTCATTGTCTGCTATCGAGATTCCCTATGCTGCAGGGCTCCTTTAGTAACACACCTTACGCGATCGACGGGCACGCTATACATAGACTTCGCACCACAACTGCGCATAGGATGAACCAATTTGCGCTGTGGCTTCTATTTCGCCTGCATAAACTGCCTTCCATGGCCAGGTAATCGTGAAGTTAGTGCAATGCAACGAAATATGGTTCATGGGGCAGCAAGTATGTAGGGGGGAAGCAGGAAAGTGTAAAACGTTCCGCAGAAAACTGTTGAATAGCACTGTGGCTTTCATTTGACGATAAAGCGGAGCATGGAAAAAGAAGCAGCCGTCGTACACACACACGCACACACACTGGACGCGCCTGACTGGCGAGGGCAGGTATAGGCATGCACCACTAGATCGCGGCACCGGAAAATCTGGCGGCCCCTGTAATATGTAATAAAAAATAAACAAAATACATTTAAATTCGGCCGTATAGGTCCTAACACACCGGTCTCCCATTGCCCGACGAATTAATTTAGTTCGTTGTTCGTCATGTATCATCTCTGTCCTGCATTATCGGCCGAGCAATCCGGTTAGTCTTCAGTCCCCAGTCCGTAGCACGCGAAACACTGGACAGCTGATGCCATACCATAAGTCCGCTGGGCACATCGGCTTCCCTACAACATTACTATGGAACCAGATAACAGGTCGTGTAGTTCTTTTGCTTTTCGCGGTCTGCAAGAAAGATGAACTCCGAAATGCAGAAAACCGCAACAGAGTGGACAATGAGAAATAATAATAACGAGCATTCGCAAAAGTGTCACATGCCTCTGACAAAGTTTAAATATGACCGAGAACGCGCTCAACGACACCCATGCTGAAGTGTGTGTAGTCATTCCACCACCACAAGAGGCCATGATTGCCTGTGGCAGTTCTGCTGGCATGCCGCAACAAATAGTGCGCAATTGCTCAAGCATGTACGTAAATTTCACAGCCCTGAACTGAAATCTCATCACAGCAATGTCACTGTGAATGAACGCGCTGCCTTTGGATGTGTTATTGGGAACCGTGCTGCTGCCTCTAGTGAGTACTGTCAAATTCGCTACCTGCTTTTCTCACATTACCAAAAGTGCTGATGAAGGTGGGACTATTATAAGCCTAAATACCTTGTGTGGCCGCCACATATGATGTAACTGGAATGAAGCGGGGCACGGCACCGCTGCAAACGTGGCAGACTTGCGCCCACTCCTTCTGCAGGTTGCCATAACTTGGTTCTGCGCCGGGGCATGGAATTCCTGGCAAACAAGCACCGACAATTCGACTAGGCCAGCACGTGCATTCCCGATGCCAACTCTGGAAAAATCAGCGCAGGGACCTAGTAAAATGGATCTGCGACTACTTCACTCGCCACCGTTATCGCGGTCGCGGGCCACGACCATCCACTTCGGTCATAGAAGCACTGCAAGGATGGCAAACATACGCCCACTTCTTTTGCAGGTTAGTTACTTGAATGGTGCTCTGTCTTTCAAGACAAGTAGCTACTGCTTGTTCAAGGTGCCGTGCACAATTGATGTGTTCTGAGATGCTCGATAGCTGTTTCAAGTAACATGTACTCTGCCTTTTTGAACTGTTGGTTGTCATGTCTGGCGACGTGGAATTAAACCATGGCCCAATGACTAAGGCGGAGACAGACTCCCTTGCCACTACATTAGACAGAATACGCCGGCTAGAGCACGCACAGGCTGCTAACACCGTAAAAATATGCGAACTTGAGGAAGGACAAACTAAACTGCTCGCTGATCTGAAACCTCTTCATAATGATCATGTGTCCGCTTCAGAAATCGTGCGTGAGCTTAAACAAGTGAACGACTCTCTACGTGCTGATGTGAAATCAGCCAAAGACAGTCATAGCCTGACCGCACAGTCAAACTGTTAAATGCTAAAATTCTTGCACTCGAGGCCAAAAATTCCTGGGGTGATTTGAATACCGGACCTAACTCATTGCGCACACTTTCTGAGCGGATCGAAATGATCGCGTCCAAATGCAATGATACCGAAAATAGAATGCGTCGTTCAAATCTTCTGTTCTTTGGCATGGAAAATGACGCTAAGGAATACTGGACTGCTACGGAAAAGAAAATAATTGCCTTCTGTTCCGATAAACTCCATATTGCCGCAGGCAGTATACAGCTCCACAGAGCTCACAGATTAGAAAAGTTTTCAGATACAAAACGAAGACCCGTTATCACCAAGCTGAGTTATTGTAAAGAGAAAGAGCGAATCCTGAACCAATGCTAGAAAACTGAAAATCTCTGATTTCTACGTCAGAGATCTTCTTTGGCCACACGGCAAAAATTGATCGAGCATGCAAAAACACTCAAAATCACCCTTCCAATTATGAGTGGAGCGGCGGCGCATTGGCGACAAAACGTACGCATACGATGTCACATCTTCATCAGTGCTTGAATTCAACAGATATCTAGCTTCCGGGAAGTCTTCAGCGCATCGCGTTGGTCCACCCTTTTCTTTATCTTCCACAAATATTCGAATTGTAATGTCGAAACGTGGTCACCTTGCCGCCTGTCGTGATGACTGTGATTGTGACGTTCTCGGGCGGGGAAACATGGCTGCACCCTGACATTTCCGAGGGTGAAATTGCTTCTTTAGCGCACAGCCATAATATATAGTGCTGTGACCGCACCAAAAAAGAGGTGATGCCGTCCTTCTCGCAATAAAAAAAAACAATCGCTTCCAATGTGCTGGACGCAAATTCTGAGCTAGAGGTTGTGTGGGCCATGTGTCCCAGTTCCACAACGAAGGTTCTGTTTGGAATTTGCTACCACCCCCCTGACTCCACAGCCTGCTTCTCTACTGAACTCTGTTCTAGCATTGACAAAGCAACACAGCTTTGTTGAACTAAATTCGCTTACCTCCTTGGTGACTTCAATTTCCTCCTAATTGATTGGTCACACCTGTCCTCATCATGCCGCCTCTCAATGGAATTTATTAATCTAACTGCAGACTTATCCCAGGTTGTTTATCTACCGACTCGTGGTAATAATCTGTTAGACCTGATTCTTACGAACGCGCCAGAGACTACGGAGCAGGTTACACATTTAGACGGGTTCAGTGACCACAACCTACTCCACACAACCATAAATGTTCTCTAATTTGCGGGAGTTGAAACAAAAACCATGGGTGATTATAACAAGAGAAACTATACTGAAATTAACAAAGAACTTGACCCCTGCTTTAGCCACTGCCTTTTTGCGCTGTTTCACTCAAGGTCCATTGAAGACAACTGGACAATGTTCAAAGAGAAGTTGTGCGTATTGCTCGACCAACACGTGCCTCATAAAAATAACAGCTTATAAAAACAATCCATGGTTCACCAAAGATCCTCGACAGCTTCGTAAAGTCGCAAAACGTTCCAGAAACCAGACGTCCTGTGAAAGATATGACTGCTGCGCAAAAGATTACCGCTACGCTCTTTCTGATGCAACAGATAAATACTTTTCTCATTATCTCCCCTCGCCGATGGAATCTAACCCTAAGGAATGGCAAATCTTACGCCCCAGTGATCACGTTATTCGCATTGTATTAAGCGAGGATACGGTGCTCCCACCTCTTTCAGACAATGAGCGTTCATCTGCTTTCACTCATTTCTGTTCATCCATATTCACGAAAGAAAGCTCAGATGATCTGCCCGTGGTCACTGATCGTGACTACCAATACATGACACCCATAGGCATTGCATTCGATGGTATCGCGCACCTAACTGATAATCTTAAGCTATCCACTACAGCAGCTATCGATAATATTAACTGTGAAATACTAAAGAACACCGTTTCGGTTTCTAGCAAGATTCTATTCCACATTTTCCAGCAATATCTAAATACTGCTCAGATTCCCGCCATTTGGAAAACCGCCAAAATTGTACCCATCTATAAAAAGGGAGATAAAAACAGTTGGAAATTACCGACCCATTTCATTACCGTTAATTTGTTGTAAGATGATGTAACACATTATTGCATCGCATGTTTAACGTCATCTCGAATCTAATTACTTCTTTTTCGCTAAACAACACGGGTTCCGGAGAGGTTTGTGATGCGAGACTCAACTACTGGAATTAACGGCAAACTTGTACTTTGTCATGTACTGAAACTCACAAACAGACTGTATCTTTCTTGACTTCTCTAAGGCATTTGACCGCTTAGTACATTGTTGCCTCTTCACCAAGCTGTCCGCAATAAAACTGGACTCGTGAACTCTATCCTGGCTCCGAAATTTCATTTCTAACAGGCGGCGATTCACCATGGTCAACAATGTTTCCTCGTCCTTTTGGGATGTTTGCTCAGGTGTACCTCAAGGGAGCGTACTTGGTCCCCTCTTGTTTCTCATTTACATCAACGACTTGCCCAATAACATATCATCCTGCATGCGCATATTCGCTGATGACGGCATTATATAACGCCCAATTCACAGTTCGACCGACCACATGGCCCTTCAAGAAGACCTCAACTTCATTACTGATTGGTGTGACACATAGCTAATGCATTTGAACTCAACGAAGTGCAAAGTAATGTCTTTTAGCAGGAAGCATTCAAAATCCAACTTTTGTTACAGTATAAATCACAGGTCTTTATCCGAGGCCTCTTCTTTTAAATACTTAGGCATCACCCTTACTCCGAACCTCTCATGGACTACCCACTACCCATATTAAAAACGTGTGTGCCAACGCTACCAGATTATTAGGGGACTTACGTCGTAACCTGCGAAACTCGCCCTCCCTCATTCGCAAGCTTGCTTTCCAAGCATTTCTCCGTCCACAACTGGAGTTTTTTCTTCTATTTGATCTCCCCCTCAAAAGTATTTTATTACGCCATTAGAATCAATACAGAGCAGAGCCGCTCGTTTCATTGCCCCAAACTATAATTATCGTTCAAGTGTGACACAAATAAAACTCTCTCTTTCCCTCGAACTGTTAAACGACCGTCGTAATATTGCCGTCTTGTCGTTATTCCATAAATACGTGTACCAGTTCGACCATCATATCTAAGGCCAGTATACATCACCGCACATATCCCGTAGCATACACAACAATCTAATCTTCACGCGAAGACACGGTACCACTGACGGAAACCATTCGGCGCTTCCGCCTTCCATACGTCTATGGAACAGCTTAGCTGATACTATAATTGTGGACACTAACTCAATGAAATTTCGGCAGTCGCATAACACGCATATCACCAGCAGACCATGGTCTGACTAACTTATATGACATTAGTGTTTTCAGGGGTCATCCAGTTTCCTGCGCAGTTGCACGTGCGAATGCCTTGAAGTTGCAGTCCTCCCTTCACCCCCCCCCCCCCTTTTTTTTTCTTTCTTTTTTTCCATTATCCCAAGACATCTATTGTGTCACTTGTATTTTCTGTGTAATTTATTATACACTATATTATGCTACGTAACTTGTATATCACTTTTTTGGTGTTAGCGTCTGTGCATCGTTCTTCTATAATTCACCTTTTATAGCATTTTTTGTATTTCTTGTTTCTTTCACATGCTGTGCTTTTTACTTATCGTTTTTGCTGACGTCATTTAGGTTTTTCTATCCCTTCTGCTTACACAATTTCTGTGAAGCCCCCCTTACTCAATGCCCATGTGGTCATGTAAGGTAATTGCAAATAATAAATAAATAAGTGCCTTTTTGCATGTAATAAAGCACACAAGCTTGTGTTCATAAGGATCCGAATAATGCAGAAACCTATGTTTGAGCAACAAATGCTCTAGGTTACTTGCGTTTGTCGTGAACATTTCAATGCCCATAGTATTGGACGTGAGGTCCCAATGACAGCAAAAATATAAAATGGACATCTAGCCCTTATGTGCAATGCAGCAAATCAGAGAATTTTATAATTCTATGACGCTGGCATTTTGACAGCGTAATTATGCGCTGTTTGAATTAAATTATGCAACGACAGAACTAATCTTCACGAGGATTGGAGAGCAGAACTCCTTTTAAAATCACACTAAAGGCAATTGATCACATGCTGACACTCACATCAAATTCCACGCACTACCAAATTGAAGGCCTGCACATGAAAATTTATTTAGTTTGCATGTTGTGTCAGCTGTTCTTGCTCCACAAGGGAACAACAATTATTCGAGAATGCATAGTCACCCAAGTCCAAGCGTTTCATAAGTTTCTATTTTCGATTGATTTTGCGGGTGTCACCTCCCAAAACTATGATTATATTAGACGCTGCAGTGGAGGGCTCTGGAAATTTTGGCCGTCTCGGGTTGTTTGACGCGCACTGACAACGGACAGTTAGAACATGGGCCTCAGACTCAGCATGCAAGTTTGTCGCTCATTTGCCATTTACATGTGTAGTCCCAGATTTGAAGCACTAGAAAGTAACGAAGTTTTTTTCGTTTGCGAGATTGTTTCCGCCACAGGCCCAGCAATACCCTTCAGTCTATTTAATGCAAAAAGCCCTGTTTGGTCCAATGCCCAATATATCGAACATTGCGCTGCAGCTAAGCAGGACACGAAACTAGAAAACTATGTGACATTTTTCACTTATGCATGCAAATAAAGCATTTTTGAATGTAAAAACAAAAGACCACAGCCCTTAATTCCTTCTATGTTTCACAGAAATCTTTCATAGCTATAAACTTGTCACGCAATCTGCATGCAATCAAAGAAACCTACGTGCATCACGAACATATGAGAAGAAGCAGGATCATGTTATGATCTGGCAGAGCATAGAACTCACGCTTGTAATCCCAGCAGATAACTTGAAGTTACAGAAAATACATTTCATAGTTGAACCATAAAACGAGTGTAATATGGCACACAAGTATGACTGCCCCACTTTTAGCTCAGGTAAAATTCTGCATACCCTACATCCACGACCAGAAAAATGGGTACAGCATACTGAAACCCAACACATCACTAGTGCAGAAGTCAGGGCAGTTTATCTCTAATTTCTTATAAGCATAGGTCACTAACGAATACCCTACTCATTACAACACGCAAAGAGGGACAGATCTAACACACCTTGTTTTTGTATAGACAACCTGCAAAGGTTTCTATTCAGCAGGTAGCAGGAAATGTGTAAGGCCTTACTATAGCACAAATTGCGGTGATTCACAGTAAGCCCACAACACACCAAGTTACTTAGGAGAACCTCCATTTAAGGAACACGGAAGAACAAATTCCTTCTCACCGTAGCAACTGTGCGTTTTACAACGCCAACCGCGCTACACTTGCGGCGGGAGGAGTCTTGCTGAAAAAACAAAGACAAAAAGGAAATACAGCTGGTGACAATGCTTGAGGTTTCCACAACAACTTCCGTAACATCATACATTTTAACAGCCTCCAATGGAGTTCACATAAGTTTCATAAGTAAAAGTGAAATCCAGCCATTGTGCTCTATAGGAACACACAAAATCAACACATCCATTTTTCCCAAAAAATCATTGACGCTAAGTGGATAAAATGTAAAGAAATATATTCGGGACATGGCTCCGACATAGAGGTGCAAACGCACGGGCACAAACCTTCATTTCCTCCTGTAATATGGAACCCATGAGGATATTACCTACAATAATGTTCCCAAAGAATAATCAGTCTAAACTTATCTAGTGTCGCCATAATATCCCAATAGGAAGGTCCCACTAACACAAGTCTACCATACATCCCACAATGACAAACTATATTTACAAGACCGTTAAAGTGATGCATTCAGGATTCATATGTTTCTTGCTGGTGGGTGGATTCGTACAGGATATCAAAGTGCATTTCACAAGCCCTTTAGGACTACCACTGCATTCTGCCTTATCAGCTACAGTATTGCTTACACACTCGAACACTCGGCTGATTAGTAATATAAGTTTAGCTCCCCATCTTGAAGTGAATAGGTCAAAGAAGAAAACAAACTCCGAGAAGTATAAATTCCACACACATCTGACTTTCTGACTCCTTTTCTCCTAAAAGAAAAAAAAAGAATAATGCAGTACTTATGTCTTTAGTAGTACTTATCTCCTTAGGACCCCTAGGAGAACCCCGGTGATTTTTTGACCATGTCAAGGTAATAGTAATTCTAAATTTCCGGGAAGCTGCTGTTACTTGCCTGGCAATATAGATCTTTAGCAAATTCGAAAATAACCTTTAGTGAACATGAAATCACTAAAAACAAAGGAAAACCCCACTGTACAGTACTGTCAGGTGAATCAATCTGTTTTTGCATGGCTTAACAGTGCGTGCGCCATTCATTCCCAGAAGGTAAGGTCGTGAATGTTGGCTGGCACGCGCAAGTCGCAATGTCCATGGTATGGTACCCGTGTGGTTTTGTCACTTTGCCTTCAATGATGTCAACACATGTGTGCAATAACTGCAGGAAGCCAGGCATATTGTTTGACGTACAAAGCACAAATTTTTTGTAGACAACATGTGCATTTGTTTACCCTGTAATATTGCACAAATGACAGAAGTGTGCCGAGTAACGTACCCATCAAATTTCATCGAGGTTCATATAACTAAAATAATCACCCCAGTTGGCCTTTAAGTCAGTTGATGTCAAAATGACTGTAGCTCATACATCTAGGAGGACATTAAAGGATATTAAATAAATGAAGCTAAGTTTGAACTGCAGTGTTTCGTTCAAGTGACATTCTTTTTCTAGAATTATATTTATATGCCAGGAGAAGGTTCACAGCTACTAATTTTGGTACGTTTCCCAAGAAAATGTTTAAATTCACTAGGCTGAATAACAGAATATAAAGTTCTGATTGCAGCTATTATAAATCCATGAGCAAATGCTGTCATTTTCTATTATGTCCGATGTAGCCACTACGCACTCCAAAAAAAAAAAAACACGCATAATCTCCCCCTACGTGAAACCATGGTGGGATGGGAAAGCATCGCGGGGGGTGCGCATCCGTGTTGCTTCCATAGAAGTTTCCTGTAGACGTTGACATTTACGAAAATTGTTTAGCGCAGGCGAAAACACGGAGCACACGAGAAAGGCACACAAGGGTGCTCGTGTGCTCGTGTGCACAAGGGTGCTCGTATGCTCCGTTTCTTTGCCTGCGCTAAACAATTTTCGTCAATATGCACCAACTAGGCTCTCAAAAACTCCTATTATGTTGACATTTAAGTTCAGCTTCCCTGGCCCGAAGTTCGGGGTCCACCTGCCGACGCTGACGTTTACGTTCGGCTTCTCGAGCTTTCCTCTGCTCCGCGGCGGTGGCGCTGCCGCTGCAACTAGCACCGGCCTTGACGTTGTTCGTGGCGTTCGCACATCGTTGGTGTTGCAAAAACGTTACTCTTGTATTTTGAAGCAGTTCCAAGAAAGTATCCCTCCTCTCGACATCACTGAATAATTTTATGGCATCTATGTAACGATAGAGATGCACTGTGTAGCTGTTGTGAATGGAAGCTGCCTGGCATTGAGATTTTCACAAGAAAAAAATCGCTCATTCTTCACAGGACTCTTGGAAAGTGGCCTTTCAGTATGACGGAAGCACGGCGAACGCGTGCTTTATACTGCGCCGCGACAATTGCTCCTCCTACGTCCGTACCCTTAGAGAGAGAGGGAGAGAGTGAGAGAAAAAGAGTTATATGCAATGATTTGCTGCGCTGAATTTGTGGCGTCCAGGGGGATAGGGAAGGCGGGAAGCGCATACCTGTGTAGGATTGGAGAACGAGGGAGAGTTGCATATGCGCAGTATGGGTGCGGACGCCGCGGAACGGACACTGCCGCCCCCAGCATAGATGCTCTCGCATCCAAAAGGGTATTGCCATATCCACGATACGAAATCTTAGTTACAAGCGTCCAAACCATCCTTCTGTGGAATTGAAAGATCTTTTAAGTTTAGCTGAATCACACTTTGCTTTTGGGTACCATTAAAAAACTACGGTAATCTTGTAACACAATGCGAAATCCCAGCTGCTCTGTGGTAATGCATGAAGTTTAGACATCTGTAAGGCATACTGAAGCCTCTGGCTGCATTTCCGCGCTACTGCGGTGGTGCGAGCCTCTTCGATACTGCTGTCCCTCCTGGCTCGATTCCTACCCAAAACGGAATATTTCTGCTGAAAACCCTGAATAGGCTTTTAAATGTGCCGCATTTCTTGGCAACCTTAAGCAACTTGGCCATATCTATCTCACTATCAATCTACCTATCTATTCTCTCTATCTATGTATGTGCCTACGTCTCTGTGCTCTCTCGGTTGTCTCGTTTACCTGGTATACACAAAAATTAGGAAGGGAGGGTATTAATGTATGACGAATTAGAATAAATAATTTTAGACCTCTAGAATTATATACTCGTCATGTACATCATGATTAACAGTACTCCAATCATATGTGGCTCACGTGTGACTCAGCTCGTGTTGTTTAGTATGAGCCACAAGTGCTTGAATTTTATACTGTCGATATTATTCTCTTGCTAACTAAAATGGACAGTTAACACATTGTTACAATGCACTTAAAAACAGCAAAGTCATATTGCCTTAGCAAGGAATTGTGATGTAGACACACACACGAACGCACTTTTATCTCCGAACGCAACCTAAGAATAGGTGGAGGTATGGAACTCTGGCCACTGAGGTGCCAAAAGGCACGCTATCACTAAGACATGGAATAGCTTCAAGCATAATATATATAGTAAATAAAACTACTGCGCCAGCACTTGTTGTGCTGGTGGTTGTTTAACACCAGTTTTTATATCAATATGCATTAAGTGCTATCGCAGCAACGTGATAAGAAGCACATGTCCTGCTATCGCTCGGCAGCTTTTGTCCAACTTTGGTCGATTCCATAAAAATACTTTGAAGAACGCCGCTTGTAATACACACGTAACCAAACCGTTTCTCATAGATAAAAGGGGTGTCTGTGCTTCGCAGTAATGTCACAGCCAACGTTACATCGTACTATATGCAATACAATTCAGTCGCAACGGTGCTCTCGAGTTTCCTTTTAGCCCACGCTAAGCATAGAGCAACTCATGCACTCTGGCAAAGACCTTCGTGCTTATAAGCAACAGTTCGCTGAATGCCACACGATCCCTCCAATGGCAATTTCCCTACTCACTGCTTCACATGATACAGATTTGGAATCTGCGTGGGACCTACATATTTTTTTTCTAGAAACCTCTCTGAGAAAGCACAAATGGAGCGCTTTTTTACAATGAGGCATAGTGTGGTAGTGTCACATTTTCGTCAAAAGGGCTTTTCATATACACCTCGAAAAGTTCCTTGCAGAAGTTCCTTGGAGATCAAAACAAACACAGAAATTTAGGCTTTGCACTAACTACTACCGTGTGACCTAAAGGTTCGTTTTTTAAGAGCTTGGCAAGGTGCACACTGAACCTAGAACTCTTAGGCATTTCGTTATCACTGTGGGAGCCGGAACTACGTCGATGTCGTTGCTAGGCACGACAACAACAATATGACGGGCCTAAAAGCGAGCTTCCTCATGCACACACTGCACGTTACATTCCAAAATATTATTAACAACCAAGTAGAACTGTCCATCGTGCTTTAAAAAAGAAACGACAGAAACAAAAAAACTTCTTTCACCGATCATATACATCACTATATAATTCTTTCTACGTTTCTGCCTAGTATACAATTTTGAAGAAATATGTCACGGTTAATTATTACCTTACTATAAATAGATTGTATGCTAATCTCCCTGGAAAAAGAACGTCGGGCATTTTTCATAGTATGTCTTGCTTTACATGGTTGGCCGTGACCTAAAACAGCACCATGGGTAGAATGCCTTCTGAAGAGCATGTTCTCTAGCTTCCTTAACACAAAATCAATAGGTAAAAGCAGCGCTGCACGGTTCTGCAGCACACTTAGTCCAATGTAGTAGTTACTAGGCTAGCCAATTGTTTTTCAGTGACTTGTGTTCCCTTAATAAGGCGGAGCGATTGTCCATTGCGATTCTCAAGCAAGAATGCCGATGTTGACCACAATGATCCCCAATGCTTGACAGACATGGCAATGTGTGTGAGTTGACGCACATTAAAAGAAGAAAACCTCTCCCCGTAAATGTGTTCAACACGATGAACAAATGTGAACATTTTTTTCAGCAAGGTCGATACTTTCAAAAGATGCTGACTCCAATAGCAGCGTGTGGACAGCACCAATGCGCAGGATTGAATGCTGTAGGTAAACATGGGGAAGAACGTTGAGCAGAACAGGAAAGGAATAAACTAGTAGCCAGGAATGAAATTAATCCGCCTTCAATAACACAGATGCTCCGCAGAATGACGCGTCCTTGTTGCGTAGTCTGGTGGCTTAATTGCAAGGAGTTTTTGATCAATTTTGTGGAGTTTCTGTCCCAAGTAGCACGGCTGTGCGTGATGCTTTGAGTCAAGCCAGAGACTGAGAAGCGACCTAACAACACCAAGAAGGACACAGTGCATGTAGTCAACAAGAAAACTACTGTCGCAGTCAAAGGACGGTACAAGGTTTAGAATGGACGGACCTTTTACACCCTTACTGCATGGCCTTTGTTGACAGTTTCTGAAGCGTGTCTCCCCATCCGGTTACTATTACTAAGTGAATGAGTTCTCCCAGGGGTATATATGTGAACACAACTTTAGTTTGGCAATGGGAAAGACTTTCCCGGGTGCTAAGAAAATGAACATCCGCGAGAACCGCTAAACTTCAGATCATCTGTAACCTTGCCCAAGCAACGGCATCCACAGATGATAATGGAGCAATGATATGTGACACAATTATTTCGCTTGTTTCAGGATGTCGCCATTTCAGACCATTCTTGGCGAGATCCTGCAGCTCGGTGCAGGAAGGTCTAAAAATATGTTCACTATTGTTTTAATGCCAAACCACAAGAGGGTAAGGATTGGAAACCTTTTTTGGAGGAGTGGTGGAAGTTCCGCAATCATAGCAGTAAACAGGCCACAAGGATTTCTCAGAGCTTTTGAATACCTGGACACAATCTGTGTTCCACAGAAGTGAAAAATTAAATCTAGATGAAGAATCAAGTTCTTCCTGATAGAGAAAGCCATCAAAAATATCTTACTTGCTCGTCAGGGTTGCTTACTCTACTGACAAAATGTTTCTATATCATAGCTTGTTCAAGAAATGACCATAATGTATCAGCTAACCTTACGTGCAAAAAGGTTCCTTTATTCTGGCACACCTGAGAGCAACTCGCGCATGTTTTGGCTGATTCGTCCAAATCCTTTTGACAATTTCTTCATAACTTAAGTGGATTGCGAAGAAAAATTGATGAACCCAAATATGGTGCTGGAAGGTACTGCATGGGGGAAGGAGTGCTGAAATTACTAACAATACTTCACCAAGGCAATCCCTTCTAAGTTGAAACTTCAACAACAAGGTCAAGATGATCCGACAGGCTTCCATATTTGTCAAAGGGCTCCCTTCAAAATACGGAAACGTACTGTTGGCGAAATCCTCTAATGCATTTGAAGCAGCTGGTCCTGTGATGTCGTCGACATCTGTGTTTTGTCAGACCTTGTCATACCTGCTGCCCTTCTTAGAGTTGCTGTCCTCATCACATCTACATGTGCCAGTGTTGGAGCACGCCGGCTCCGGCACTGGCATTGTCCGCCAATGCAGAAGGCGCAGGTTGAGGCATGTTCACAATGGGCTCACAGGTACTTCCACTTGGTGCTGTAGCTGCTGCTTGCCAGCATAGCGGAGTCTCTCTAGGAAGCTTGAAAAAAAAAGTTGCACAAACAATTATTCATCCATGTAGATGCCACATTTCTCCAGAAAGACGGCTTTCGTAGGCCGAATAAGACATCCGCATAGTATGCTAGAAACCGCATCTGTCCTAACCGAACTCCAAATGAGGATGCCCTGGTAATAGTACATTGGCATAATACGAAGGCACATGGCATGAAAGGCTACGTTCACCTCTATGTACGGGGTACTTGACCTCTCGGCAAAGATCGCTGCTGGGCAGAAATGTGGCTTGGCACCATAATTATCATTTTAAGTAGTATAAACCATTCAACCGTATTCTACCGCACGGAACTAGACGTGTGCATGATAAACACAAAAGTGTGCATTGCCTCAACATTCGTGTTTATCTCACATTGTGTACTTTCGCACTGTTGCCCTAGAATCTGCAATTATCCGAATGTTAACTCCCTGGTAAATTTTAATCCATACACCGCACTGATCAACAAACTAGACAAACACAACAAAGAGAGCCTAACACAATGTCAAGGAGCCAGCATTCTACATGTTATAGTACCTCGTTTTAACAAAAAAAGAACTACTACCTATTTTTACAGAATGCCTTTCTGTGTGCGTATTTGCGACATAAAGCCACTCATGCAAAACTTCTAATAGTCAATGGTAAGTTTCTCATCCCTTAACGAAGCGAAAAAAAAATCATTCTACAACATTTACTTGTTGTGGCACTTACAATATATTGAGATGTGCAACTGTCCACCTGCATTACGGTGACCTCGGAACCACTGAGAAAATAATTCTAATTCGTGAACAAGCAGTTGATCTCAGACTATCACAGGCTATATGATCTTAGTCAAGTAACTAATACCTGTGCATGACAGTCATCATTAGGCCACATAAAAATACAATTCTGCGTTGTGGTTTTTCACATGTAAAAAGAGCGAGAAAGTGACGTCGCAACAATCCAGCATTTTGTCATCTTACTGTCAAAATGTCTAGAAGATACTTTGTACTAGAAAGACGTGCACAACATATCTTATCAATTAGCAATGAGAGCTGCCTAAACACCTACATCCCTAACGACACAGCAGTGCAATAAGTACACTGTATGATGCTAGAGCACTCCAGCTATTTGAAAATAGCCTTATACTGAAAGACAATCCGCTTACTCTTTCTTCCGAACCCCGGCAATATATCTTGTAAGGTTCCTGTCTCCTAGTTGGGTTCATCTTAGCAAGTCAAAAAAAGCCTGAAATAAATTTTGATTTGAGTAAATGGCGTCCTGCAAACCTATTTTAAAAGCAAGCATATAGAAGGTATGGTTGTAAGTAAACACTAGAGATGAATGGGCATTACTTTTAAAAGCCAGTATCCAAGCATAACAAATAAAAAGGAACACAGTTATTGCATGCAGAAATGCAGGCCTTTTTAAAACCCCTGACAGAGATGTTGCTGTTTAAATAAAAAAAAACATTTTTTGATGTTAGGTGATAGTCTATTTAAACAAATAGACCACTATTCACTAGAAAGTATACGGCCAAGCTTGCAAACTCCTTTTTCGCCCTAGAGTTTCGTACAAAAACTTCTAGCAGAAACCGCCGCCCTATAGTGTCTTCAGGTGTTGGAGCATGGACGTTCAAACTTCATTAATTTGAGAGACTTCGTCCTTTAGCCAATCTTATGACTTTGCAAGAGTCGCATTTGAAAATGATGTTGCACTGTGAAAACGAAAATTTTTAGCAACTGTGCACGTGTGCAAAGTCAGACTGTGCGCGTGTGGATATCGAGTGAGCTTCTGTCTTAGAAAACAGGGCTGTTTAAAACGCAGGCTGATCAAGGTTGATAAAACAGAGTAATCATAATATAAAAGCTTTTAATTAATAAATGCGTTTTTATATACCAGTCCACATTCTTGCACAGCTGAACCATTGCTGTGCCAGAACCCCCTAATGATTCAGTCCACAATGTGCGAAGGCGAGACCATGTACCCATGTATATCACGTTTACATAGAGTGGTCAGGCAAAGTTCGTCACAATTTCTGTGTTGAAATACTAGATAATTGTCCACTGCAGAAGACCATAAGGCATGCCAACACAGATATAATAGTACAAAACAACAGGTACATGTTCGTGCTTTGCGGTTTGCCATATTGCTTTCTTCTACCAACAATACCCTTCACAGTTTTAATTCCATCACTTTTACGAAAGGCGAACGATTGGAAGCTTCAGCTGTGAAGCATTCCAAAGGAAAGCTTCTGTACTTCGCCGCTGTGGTGAAGCTATAGGCGCAGAAATTATTAAACACAGTGTGGCACTTCCAACAATGCATGTATTTGTCTACGTGTCTGTGTGTTTTACATGTCTTTCTGCACCAGCATTATAAATATTATAAATCCGAATCATGTTGGTATTGGTGATGGGCGCTGAGGACACCTCCAGTTGCCACGCTGGCATTAGCTGCTGTTTATTTGATGTAAAAAACGAAAGAAAGAAACAAAGAAAGAAAGCTGATATCGCAACACATGGAACAGGTGACACTACGTAAAAACTGCCGTATCCATATATATATATATATATATATATATATATATATATATATATGAAATCGAAAAAAAGATAACAGAATAAACGGCATGTCTAGCACCATCGGTGGCGCATATTCATTGTCCAGAAATGATGAAACCCGCTAATACTACTCAGTGCACGCGAGTATCGCCGCTGCACACGAAATGCCATCCTTCAAAAAGCATTCACACGCTTTATGAAACTACTGTGACATGACTGCTGTAGTAAGTAGATGATGTGCCACTTACTCTGAACAATCGCACCCTCACGTGCCCTCGGATGCGGGTTCTCGCTTGCCCACAGAAGGTGTTCTGTACAAGAATGTGATGACTTGTAGCTAAACGTGATGACCATTCGCACATTTGAAGTGCTCTTTGTGGTCACATGCAGCGAACACAGTAGAAAACACACGCGCATGGAGGAAGGAAAGTTACCCACCGTGAACCATGGCTTCAGTGGGTCAACAAAGCGATCAATCCAACAAAGCCGCCGAATGTGCTCTGTGCACCCTCGCGAGTCAAGTGAGGAAACGCGGTTCGAGAGACGCTTGGGTTAGGAATGAGTATAGCCGGGCCGGGGCGCTGTCCGCGCTGACACCGCGTGAGTCGGTGGGCCTCTGCTACTATGTGACGCAGCATACTGGCCAGTATATTCTAGGCACGATAACGCAGCGTTGAAATACTGCCCGAGAAAGGTGTATATATATATATATATATATATATATATATATATAATTCTAGAAGTTCTGTAGGTCCGGCTGAAATGTAGATGCAAAAGCGTACTGCGCACCCACGAAAATTGTACGTTTATTGTTGTATGGCAGCGAGAACCCGCGAAATAAACCGAATGGATCCTAACATCCGTAACCAAGCCTCTACTTTTATTCTTTCTTTTACAAATGCTTGTTTTCCCGAATGAAACATATTACCTAAAAATTATCTATGGACCTACATATTTCGATGGATAGATGTTATGAGCGTCCCCGTTGTAACAGGGCTACTCCAAAAACTCTTGTTTTCCCGGAACACACATATTTTTCCAAAAAATTTTTCTCTAAACCTACCTACGTAAGCTATTAGTGTTGTGAAGGAACAATTTTATTCGAACTACCTTGCGTTTTTGTTTGCTCATACCTTTTCGCCTCCCATTCTCTAAGAGCATTGTACTTATCTCTATCGCCGTCATGTTCAGCTTTCCCGGGCTATCCCTGGAGCCTCCGGCCTCCTGCAGGGTAGAGTCCACACCTACACCTAGTGGATATCTGTATATTCAGTCAAAATATGATCTGTCGTTTCCCTTGTTTTTCCACAGCACGTACATTTATCCCCTTCTTCACTAAATTTCTCTCTGTAACTTCGAGTTCTCAGGCAACCTGACCTTGCTTCCAACATTAAAGCGCTTACCTCTGAATTATCGCAAAAATTTTCTGTCTTGATTTCGTCTTTCCCTTTTCTGTGGTTGCTCAATGCCGGTTTCTTCTCCATTGCTGCTAGCCAATCCGACTTCTCCGCCGCTCCGATCATGCTCTTAACGCTCTTTTTCGCCCCATCCGTTTTGTTACTGGCTGTATACTTACTGATTAACCTCCTAGTTCTTCCTATACAAATATCTGGATAGTCTCGCTGCCCATCTATTTTCTTTCACATTTCTTAGTCTCTGTTCGTACCTGATTTTGCTCTGAGCTTTCCTGCTCTCGTAGTCAGACACCCCATATCCTCCTTAACAGACTCACTTGTCGTCTTCCAATGGCCGCCCAATGCATGATGCCCGACTGTGCTCTGACCCGCGTCCAGCTCTGATTGTGCCTCTGACCTCATACACACATTTCAGTTTCCGAATTTAAGTCCTGGCACCGTCACACGTTTCCACAGACCTCTAATTACCTCGTACCTGCTGTACCCCACAGCGCTATATGTTTAATTATTGCAGAATTTCCCTTCCCTTTAGCTGTCACAGCGTTTTCATGTACTTCTATGCATCTATTCCCATCATTTATCCATATCCGGAGGTATTTGTACTCTCGTACTGTGACTACCTCCTCGCCCTGTATAGATATTTTCTCGTAGCTGCTGTCATGAATATCGTCTAACCGCATATTTTCACACTACACTTTAGTCCCAAATCTTCACTTTCCCGACCACATATATCAACCAGACACTGCAAATCGACTAGGCTGTCTGTGAATAGTCTGTGAATAGCCGTAGCAGCTACAGCAGCCCACAGCAGCGCCTCTGGCGGCTGCTCAGTGCAAAAGCTTCATGCTCACTCACTAGTCACTATTTACTTCACTGCAGTTGTGCAGTTAGGGCAGTTCACATAGTCCCCCGCTAAATAGTGAGCGTGGTGTCATCGTAGTTCGTGTGCTACACTTGTGTTTTATTTTGTCACCTTTCGCGGCGATGGCGTACGGTCTGGTGCATTTTGAGGAAGACAATGCCTATGCCGTAGTGTGCATGAAAGCAGCGTCCAGCGACGTCGACAAAGACCCATGTGTCGGCTCAGTCGTTGATGTGTTGTGCCATGACGCGAAAGCTTACTCGGAGCATCTCGTCGCTACCTCCGTTAAGTACTGTTTGGACAGACGTAAATGTATCCCCTTTATTTTATTTCTTTTTTGGCGGGGCATTATATCAAGTCAGTTATACAAATAGTTCCCTGTTGACGAACAACTGGCCTAATGATGACATTAGCGAAAATGTAAGCTAAAAAACGGAACCATGTGTTAGCATAACGATCTGCTTTTGCTTCCATTCAGCACACCGCCGCACCTTTTGCTTGAAGAAATATTGTTAGGTGATCAATTTGGTGGTAGTTAATCGTGAAAGAAAACAAGGCGTGTAATTGCGGACATGGGAGAAGCGCGAGACGGCACAATATCACTCACTTTGTTAGTGTGCGTCGTGTATGTGAGCCTTGCATTCCAGCTAAAGTTCTTGAAATATTTTCTGTGAGTCGCGTGAGACGCTATTTTTTGTAAAGGTTTTCGGTGCTTGTCCACATTCATTGCAATTTTGAGCGTGGGGCGCAAGTGTGCAGTGCAATTCGCGAAAGCCTATTTGCTGGTTTGAATCAAGAAAAGCCTACTTATATAGACATTGTGCATTGTCATTTTTGAAAAGATTGACATAAGCTGATGTGTTGGACTTCGGTATAAAATTGGGAATTGTGTCCAGAAGAGTGACAGAGAAGGCAATATAGCAATATGCAAGCTTCTGCTGCCATGCCGGGTTTGCAGGCGTGGTAACATATTACACCATCTTTAGGTGCAGCAAGCGTGTGTAAAGTCAAACAAATATCGGAAAGTGTTGGAGTGATTACATGTTTCCATATTTATTTATTCAATATTTCCTAAGTGACATTGATAAATTTAATACAATTTCAACACCAGCAGCAATTTTGAGGAAATGCTCTTGGAGATGTTGGTGACCAACTTCGCCACGGCAGCCTTCAGAGTGTTTTTCACATTCACAGCAGCCAAACAGCAGTCCGTTCACAATAGTATTCACCACAAACGCTATTTAACTTCAGAGGATTTACATCCCCTTGAAGCCTTGTAAGCAGGTGGCATTGCCACATAAAGGAATCTGCCATTTTGTGTGGCACTGGTGTTATGTCATTATGCTTCATTTCTTGTGTAAGGCTCTACACTGCCATCGTTGAAAAAAAAATGCGGATCACTGGTATGGTTTGCAATAAACATTGTTGATATATAGCATCAGTACGAATGAACATATTAAGATATTGTGAAAATACTGACGACTATGAGAATAGTGGATCGCGTTTTCAAAGAGCATGCACCCATGGTATGCTGCTTTGATACATATCTATTTGTAACAAATTGAATGCTGCAAATTGCTCCTCATAGTTTCCCAGCACAGCGTGTCTTTAGTTGCATTTAAAGCTAAAGGCACAAGGCTGAATAAGTAGCTTGTTATGCAAATCACGAATGCCGCCCGTTCGCTTCCATTGATTTATGCATGGGTAACCTCATTATAATGAGCTTGCTGAATAGTGTCCCTTGTTCATTTAAGAAGAGAATAAAACGCTGGTGAATAAAACGGAAAAAAGATCTCTGAACAAATCAAGGGAGCTCTCGGCATGTCAAGAAAAAAATATGTGTTTACTATTTACGTAAAATGCATCTTGACGCTGTGGAAAGAGTGCAAAATTAATGAGGAATGCGGAAAGGTTCGCCGTGGTTAATGCTTTGTTGAATATGCTCCATGTGACATGTTGAATATGCTGTATATGAAACAAGGCAAACTGGCTGTAGAAAAAAGTGTCCTATTGACATAGAGATTGCTGAATTTTTTGGGTCTTTGAAAACAAAAAGACGCATCAGGTCCCTTTTCTTGCATCCTTTGATACCAGACATGATATTAGTAGTGTCCAGTCGGACAATAGTTTTATCGTTGGTGCTATTTAATGGTGAAAACGGTTTTACTTGAAGTTGAGCTAAATGAACTAATACAATAAAATGTTTTTCTTGTATGTCAGGAAGAAGCATCCAACAAACGTCAACGAGACGAGGGCCTTGTGAGGGGAGTTGGCAGCAGGACGAAATGAACCGGTTGAAAGCACAGAACGCTCAATTCAAGGAGCAACTCAAGAAATACCTGAGTGAGTTTTCTAAGCTGTGCTATTTAAAATAGTAATGTTTCACTGAATCACAATGTAGTGTCCTGCATAGTAAGATCAAGGAGGCAAGGATAAGCGCTTCTAGCAAACATTTATATTTGGTGTTACTTTCGCGGTTCTTCTTCTGTTTAAAGCGTCCCTGGAACAGCTTTTTGACATTGTCGCTCATTAGGCTGTATCACCATCAAATGATTCACGCTATAAATTAAGAGAAGCATGGCGCACCAAACGCAGCTATGGGCTTATTTCCTTTGCCTTCCTCCTTACCACTGCCGTTTCTCCTCAACTCGCTTTCCTTCGGGGTACGCACTAGCGACGGCTGCACCTCCCGTGGTAGTCAGTGTGTGGAAGCTTTGGCAGCAACATGATGGCGCCACGGCATTAGTGAGGTTTGCCGGCTTGAGTATTGCTGGATATACTAATGTAGTGCCTTGTAGTGCACTGGTATACCATCGCAGCACCTGGCGATGGCATACTGGTGGCTCACCCACCGGTGCTAGTGGACCTCCGGTGTCAGTTGGGGTAAACTAGTCACACCACAACACGTCGGCAGAAGCCCGGCTGGAAGCTCTTTAGATTCAGTTAAGTTGATCTTTAATGAGATACAGGGTAATGATACTGGTCTCTTATTGATCAGGAGGACTTAAGCTACTGGCACAGTCAAATGAAGATGTCATCGAACGCGTTACAGGTTCCTCATAACTGAGGCTAAGTAAACCTACTCTTGAGTCCTGAAACATGGCAGTCTATGACTTCAAGATTTGAAACTTCTCCTTAATTGATTTCCATTACATTACAAAGAGTAACGATTGCCGCTAGCAATTCAGCAAATAAAAATGCACATAGGGTGGAAAAGGAGGCATTCTTTTATGATATCATACTGGGAAACAAAGGCACACGCAACGGAAATGCACAAAGAATGCCAGAGTTCAAGTTAATTTTGCTGCACACAACATAGGCCATTTGCATAGTGACACGGGAGCGACTAGTTCTAAGGCTTAAAGATAAGTAATTTAGCGAGGTCACAAATGATCAAAAACAGAAAATAAACTTCTCAATTCGTAACTGACGCAACATATTTGCATTGGGGAATTCTAGTTCCATTTTCCCGAGGG
This sequence comes from Hyalomma asiaticum, assembly GCA_013339685.2. NCBI lineage: Eukaryota > Metazoa > Arthropoda > Arachnida > Ixodida > Ixodidae > Hyalomma > Hyalomma asiaticum. The sequence continues at coordinate 10,609,787 of CM023481.1, read as the reverse complement.
CGACCGAAAGAGCAGTTTTACAGTATTCTTCAATTATTGATGCAGAAAGCTTCAAAAGGGTTGGGTTTCTTTTGCACCTGTGTTATGGTCCGGGAAATGACCGGCTGAAATCACACGTTCCAGCAGTTCTCTAGCTAGCATTTGTTAACACAGTGCACACACTGGACAATATAATACTCCTCACTGGCAAGGGGATTTCGGTTTGCGTGGTACTTGGCTCCCAGTAAAAGAACCTTTTTTGTAATTCACATTGCAGGAAGGTTTTTTTTATGATATTCACGTTGCGCAACGTAACGTCAGTCGCACTGCTTAAGGAAAGGTTGATGACACATGCAGGAAACGAGTTGTGTTTTCAGCTCCAGGAAAGCTGGGCCGAGTGTTTGGCGAGCGTAACGCATGAGCAATGTTCCTATAATGAAGGCAAGCGCTGCTCCTACAAGAATTAGTATGCTTGTTCAAGCAGAGACTCCAATAACATTCCTTGTTCAATGATCGTTCATCACTTCAAGCCTATTCTCACTCCTTGAGCCTATGTTTAGATGATTGTGTTATATCTGGCCAAATAACCGTACTATCGGCACTTATTCAATTCATCAAAAATTGGCCTGTTGCCTCTGAATCCCTTCATTATTAACTCTGAACAAAGAAAGCTAGAGTCATTTTCTTTGCATTCTACTGTGAATTGCACATTGAAATGTATCGAGAAAATTAGTGTCCACAATTTTGATTTATTTATGGTTAGATGACTTCTTCAAGACAGCCGTGTCACTGGTGTTGAAATTGAATGAGACAGAAAGATGAAGGAAAACTTCAAACCAGGTTCCTCATCTACGCCCTAACAGCCATCTGGTCCTGCAAGAAATTTCTGTTCCAGAGCAGAACACTGAATTACCATTAGGGGGCAGTGACACTGTGGCTGTGGAAACTCGTGCTGAGAAGAGCCATGCAGGAACGTCCCAGCTACTCTATGGATGGAATGACGCCGGGGTAAATTTTTTCCTACGTACGTCAGAAACACCTATAACGGCTTGCGTCAACTCATACGATTGTTTATATGTAAGATTATTTGCAGTGTTCAAGCTTATTTTGAATTAGAATGCCAGAACGAGCGCTTACTTCATCCGGTTGATAACCGTTCATGGTATTCGTAGCGCCATGCCAAGGCTTGAAAACACTGCATTTGCCATGCTTTGCGAAGAAGCAGGCACTGGCAGCATGCACATTACGAAGGATTTGAGTGCGCCCTTGGAGTGTGTTTCCATTGCAAATATGTCGCAAGGACAGTTTTGAAGGTAGTACATGGAGCGCTCTGCTGCCGTCGCAAGGAATTGCAAACTAAACGTTTGTGTATCAGATACAGCCACCATACACCACAGTGTGTGATGTCGCTTTCACATGCGCTCACCCGCGGCAGAACAAACATAGGCAGTGACGCGCTAAGAGTAACACATTTAACCCGCCAGGAACTGTTTCATGAATTGCAAGATATTTTTCCTGCCTTGTAGAACTATTTTTCTTATAAGGACACGGACATGACAGATTGGGCTCAGACCTACTGTATATTTGAAACATGCACTCATGACATTAATCAGGAAAGACAGTATTGAGCAGATGCGCTTTAATGATGGCAGCAAAACTAGCACACATAAAATCCAGTAGTAAGTATATCAAAAGTGAGCGTATTGCCAGTGAGCAAGAAACTTTAATGCTATACGAAGTGAGGCTCGCAGCTTCAGGAGCAATATTAATTGTAGCAAACATGCGCTAGCTAAGTGAGCGCCTCCCGTGCGCAGCGCGTGCTGGTACGAAGGGGTTTATACGTTGTGTGTCACAAAGCTACACATACAAAGCTAGGGGAGGCCGCTAAATGAACAAACAGAAGATGAGCGCGAACTATCAAGTGAAACACGCACGAAACGAACGCACAGATATACACCGAACGAGCGCGAATTAGCTGTCGCAATGGATACTCTCAGTTTGAGCAGCACTCCTGTTGCAAAGGCGGCCGCCTGTTGCGCTCCTCGCGCCATCTAGCTGGTAATGAAGAAACGCTTATAAGCGCCTGCCGTCCCCGAGTCCTGCCAGCGGTAAAGGTTTTGTATATAAGGCTCACCGTTAGCTCCCCCGAAAGATCTGCTCTTGGTGGCGTAGTGGTTAGCGCCACGCGCTGCGGAGCGAGAGGTTCCTGGTTCGATTCCGCGTTTCGGAAGCATTTATCTGAATTCGTTTTCTTTGGTACTTTTATATATATATATATTGTCATGTGTTAACAGTAAAAAGCTCGCCGTGCCTAGGGCGCTCGCGCTAGGAGCGCAGGACAAGGGACGAAGAGAAAGACGAGGAATAGAACAGCCGGCCTGCGGCAAAGGCGCTGTGTCTATGTCTCTTTTCTTTACACTTATACATATACGATTCATGACGGCGGTGACGGGGACGGCAAAAACCCGCCGTGACTGTCCATATAATTGCTATTGCAATAATATGAAATCGCAGTGCACAGGAAGACTGGTGTGCTTAGATACGTGTCACCTCGGCACATGAAAAAGGAGGTTTTCAGTAGCTCGCCAGCTCATGTCGTTCTTCAAATTTTAATTTCCTGACGTTGTAGCTCACAGATTAAGCAATGGTGAAGCAAGTAGATTCTGAAACGATGTTTTAACATCCCATGGTGACATGTTGATTCACTGTTGCATTCCTTGATAACGCACCCAGTTTGACAAACATAAATTTTGCTATGTGACTGGCGGACCTTCTGAGCGGCACCCATGGCACATGGTATGTACAACTCTTTTTCATTACACAGCTGGAACTCACAGGACTGTCATTGGAAACCATGGGGCACATCTCAGCCAAATTAGTTGGGGTAGAGAACACCACCGGCACAGCGTACTTCTTCGTAACGTTTATGACATTGCAGGTCCACCTCTGAACCTGCAGGATTGGCATTAGACTGGTTGCGTTACGTTGTTGCCTGTGTGATTTCCTTGGGCTCCCTTTGATTTTATGTAATGCCTCAACTGTAGTTGGCCATGCTGTCCGAGAACCCCAGTCTGTGCACTATGTCACCCTGAAACATATGCATAACACAGTCTCGCGTCTGCCTCACTGTGCACTAGTAAATTTAAATAGTTTAAGAGCACCTGATAATGTGCAGTCTGCGCGTTTTAAACATAAATTGCTGTGCATTCTTTTTTTGTCTGCTGTCACGAATGAATATGCGCCGGTTGCCTTCTGTTCGTATAAATGCAATATGTGTGTTTTAGTAAAAATAGTTGCAGTCGGCAGCCGCTTGGTGATTTTTGTACCCTTATCTGCCCAAAAAAGTATGGCTGGTCTATTTCATGAAAAATGAAACTTCAAGAACCCTAGTCCCCAATTGTTTTGTTTTGCAACATGCAAGCTAAGATTGTGCTTAGATATGTAATCTGCATTAATTATCCAACGAAAAAGTAGCGCACATCTGTCTTGCTTCAGTGAAGTGTGTTTTGTGTGCAACATATTAATCCAGTAATCCATAGTTTTGCTTCTCATGCCTGGTGCTATGGCTCAAATTTTTAGGTCACATACATTCATGTAAAGCTGTGAAGCTAAAAGCTGCAGCAAACTTAATATTTAGGCTAATTACTACAGCGCCATGATAAAAGGAAAAGAATAAATACCAGCAAATTTTCTTTCTCATAAATGGTAGTATATCGAAAGAAACTTACGTTCTAAGGCCTACTAAATAAATTGCCTAAGTGTAAAAAATGAACATTCACCATATTTAGGGCAGCTCCGGCAGTTTTCCTATGAAATTATGGTATCGCTGTTCTGCAATAGTATTGATAGCCCGGGAGCATCCAGGGTCATTCAGCTTCCTCAGAAACTGACTAATAATTTTCAATAACCGAATGCACCATTTGTTCCAACCGACAGCGACAGGGGTAGAGGCTTCGTACAGCGTATTTGATGACGTCGCAACCTCCCCACTGTCAGAAATATGGAAGTGGTGCTAGAAAAATGAAAGTAGCGATGTCATCCAACGATGTATTGAGTTCTTCTCTACTTGACAGCGACGAGTTGAGCGCTGAAGTATCGCCGTGCTTATTCAGACAGCCTGCCTGCTCTGCTAGACAGCGTTGCAGGTAACGACATCACTAGCACAGGTGGGCTGGTGTGAGAATCCGCAAAAAATTTTTAACATTCATTTTCAGGAAAACTAAATGACTTGCAACCGTCTGGCTTGGCGTATATTACTGTACCACCGAAGAGAATATATACTCAAAATTTGATTAGGGTCACAGCAAAATGATAAATCACCTTTAGAAACAACTGCTAACAAAGCAAGAATGCACGTTGCAGCAGTCCAGCTGTGAAAAGTCATGATCGCATAAACTGCAGACCTCTTGCTGTCACCATAAGAAAAATTTTGCCTTACAATAAAACTGAAGGCAGAGTAAGATGTTTCCTTAGATTTCTTTAATAAGAACTTTTTCGCTATAACATGTTCCCAAATATTATTGTGTTTAAAAACAGTAGTTGAACGTTTCTAAACAGTTAGAAGGCTTGCTTTATGGCTAAACGCTTTTGACTCGCAAGTTTTATGTATATTGCTGTTATGCTGCTGTCGAATATTTCGGCATCAAACTTTCTGAGCAAAGCATGCCAGTGAGAAACACTTGAGTATGCTGTGCCTTTTATATAATGTATTAATTTTTATGGGGCTTCATGCAGCATTCCTCAGCAGAAAAGTAGTAAACAAGTCTAGAATTTCTTGAATTACCAAAGCAGATAGTTTCTAAATTTTTTATGTGCACTGAATGACATGTGTGAAATGGAATAAGAATAAGCATCTTATGGCCATAACATGTTCTGCATATAGGGAGGAGCAGTGATATTTCTCTGTGTATATATCTTTGTTTTTCTTGCATGAAAGCAACTTTATCTTGTTTAATGCCTCTTTGTTTCAGTCCTCCAGATGACGGGTGCCAACTTCATGTCTACTCTTGCAATTTGAGCATTTTTGTCAGTCAAAAACAAGCAAACTATAACATCGCACAAATGCTCTCTATACCCCTCGCCCTAATATAGCAAAGTTCAACAGGATGGTTGCAAAAAGTTAATTTCTGGGGTTTTGCTTAGAAAAGCCCTGAAATGATTATGAGGCACATTCTAGCGAGTGTCTCACACTAATTCGGTCACCTCATGCTTATGATGTGCATCAGAATTTATAGCTACGCAACCACGCTTGAAACGTAGCTCAGGGGAACATGGAGGCTAGAATCGAAAATAATGGAACGCAGCCAATGTTTCGACAAAGGGACTCGTCTTCGTTGGCGTCCTGACGAAGACAAGTCGAGTCGTCGAAAGGAGGGTTTTAGCGACATTCCGTGTTTTCCATCATTTTTAGCCATCTGTTCGATACAAGCACTCTTGTAGTTCACCGCTATCAACACGTGGTTGCTGTGGCCGTGAATTTAACCCGCTTTATGAGTTTGGGGTTAGGATGATAAGAACTGAGAGCTCTAAAGAAGCAGAGTTTGCGAACAGGTGCTCTAACTTGGTCCTTAATCAGCGTGCCCTTGTGCTATAGTTTTAAAAAAGTGAATTTTGAATTTTTTGCAGTGTGCACTCTGTGTAGAAGACCTTCTAACACTGATTTCTTTCAATTAACTCACTGTTCAGGCAGTAAAAGCTGTTGCGGGGTATTCAGTTGCAATGATGCATTTTCCTCCTGAACATGGCCAATTTAAGAGAAAATACCGATCATTTTCACATAGGGCAGGAAAACATGGGCAGTGCAAGGAAACAGAACGACCGCTTACTGATAACTATGTTTTTTTATTGAAAAAGGGCATATCTTATCACAGAGCTCCTTCAAACGTTTTTCACACTGGCAAATATTTTTGTTCTTCATTTCTGAATTTTTTGGTGATCTAGCTGAGATCTGGTCACTTGACATAGAAGAACAGTTACACTTCATTTTTATGTATTCAATTGAATTTTTTTGTTAAACGCTTTCTTTCTTTTCTTGTAGAGCGCAACTTTTTTAGAAAAAGGCCGGAGGTTGACCTTTAAGAGACGCTGTAGTCTTACCACCATTCCTCACGACTCTGCACGCTTTTCTGTACGTTTCTTCCGTTATTATTTTCCCTTTGTATTCATGTTTATCACGTAATATTCACTCTGATTATTATCTACTAGTGTGACAAGCAAACATGTGACTGCTGACAGCAATTACGGACGCTGCAGGTTAATACGCCATGTGACAATGGGATGTACGATGTCATTAACTTTTCTACCTGACCTGCTGCCCCCTTCAAGCAATGAATAAGATTAGGACTTTTTACTTTTGTCCTTTTGTGATGAAAGTCCGCTGCCGCTGCATTCAAAAGTTACCCTAGCTGTAGAGAGCAAGCGCAAATGCCACTGCATACGACTAAACTTCACGCGAATTACCGTAATATTTATGGAAGGTGTGAGTTTACAGATTTGCTTACTGATCAACCGTCATGAGAAATTAGTTTTGTAAACATTTACGAATCACAAGCTTACATTGGCCTCTTGTACCACACGAGGCAGCATAAATACCTCACATGTGATGTTGTCACACCAATACTCTTTGTATCACTTCCTTCTCCTTCCATTGTAAAAAGCACTCATAATAGCATGTGGCGCGCTGCGCACCTTGAAGAGCGTGCAGCACCATTTCTGGTAAATGTGTGCTGAAATTTTTGGTAAGCAGTTATGATGGTTCCTTATTGATATGGACTTCACTATATCATGCAATGTTATAACTTTTGTACACCTGCATGCAGCCTCACTGTGCCCTTTCTGGTCGTCAGTCAATGCACTTTTTGTCCTTTGTCATTAGCCTCGACAGATTTATATTCACACTGTTCATTTCGTTCTTCCCAGGTACTTGAGCTGGAGCCCGGCAGTGGTGTATTTGTCGATAAAAATACACTCGGTAGCTCGGAACGCTTCGGCAAGGCAACAATCGGCGTCTCCCGTGCACTTCTACTAGCCGTGTCTATACCCCAGGCCCTGGTGACGTGCTCGGCTAAAGGCAATCGAGCAAAGGGTGCCCACAGGCCAGGAGCACAAAGGCCAGCATTCCACCCAGGTACACTAAGTGCAATTTTGTGTAATGTATTTCAGAAGCTAACTCGTTAAAAACTACATATGCAGTTTAGAAACTCACCAATACAATATATATATATATCAGGGATTCTGATAACAGAGTCAGGTGTGTTGAACTTGCTTTTAGAAATTGATACCAAGACAGCGCCCGGTCCCGATAACATATCTAATACATTTCTGAGACGATATGCACAGCAGTTAACGCCCTTCTTGCACGTCATATTTACTGAGTCGCTTAGTAAAGCAACGTTACCCACGGACTGGTTACGTGCAAAGGTTACCCCTATTCACAAAGATGGGAAAAAGACGCTTGTGGATAAATAGCGGCGGATATCATTACCAACTTGCTGTTCTAAATTACTCGAGCACATAATTAACAAAGAAATCATGACACACTTAGAACAAAATAATCTCTTGAGTCTAATGCAGCACGGCTTTAGAAAAGGATTGTCTACTGTAACACAACTTCTAGAGATCACTAAAGACTTCGCTTCAGCAATTAACAGTAGGTCGCAAATCGATGCTATATTCATTGATTTCTCAAAAGCATATGACCGTGTAGTACAATGTAAGTTAATTGATAAACTTAGGTATATTGGTATAGAACCAAAATTAATAGCCTGGATTACGGCCTATCTGTGCAATCGCACACAGTATGTCGCTATTAATAACACAAATTCTGATTTAATTGACGTATACTCGGGTGTGCCACAGGGATCAGTGTTAGGACCACTATTATTTCTTATTTATATCTATGACGTCGTTAATTGTGTGAAGGAAGGCGTGAAAGTGCGTTTATTTGCTGATGACCTGGTTGTGTACACCTGTGTGCGCGGTACTGACGATCAGAAGCTTCTAAGTGCGTCTTTAGATAAAATTAACGAATGGTGCGTAAGCTGGGGTATGGAAGTCAACGTGAACAAAACAAAGTGCATGACTATTAGCCACAGGAAAATGCCTCTTATACTCAATTATAAAATGGCGGGCTCTGATATCACACGAACAGACCCTGTAAGACATTTGGGTGTAACAAGAGCATATACAAGGAGCGTGAGGAGAAGCCGCTTTTTGAGTTGAGGGCTCCTGAGGAAGTGGAAGCTTTGTGCTCCGCTTGTGAACGCTACGCCTCGCGGATTACTACAGCATTTGGCTGAGATGTTCATTACGGCGTAGGCAAGCCGTAGAATATGTTTTTCCCACCAAGCCCGGAGGGTGGTTCAGGACCCCTTTAAGTCAACGTTTCGGGCGGAGCCCGACCTTCTTGAAGACAGGTCGGGCTCCGACCGAAACGTTGACTTAATCAACCGTCGTTCTCTAAGAGGCGCAATCGTCAATTCTGTTATATATATATATTATATATATATGCTTAGTAAAGCAACGTTACCCACGGACTGGTTACGTGCAAAGGTTACCCCTATTCACAAAGATGGGAAAAAGACGCTTGTGGATAAATAGCGGCCGATATCATTAACAACTTGCTGTTCTAAATTACTCGAGCACATAATTAACAAAGAAATCATGACACACTTAGAACAAAATAATCTCTTGAGCCTAATGCAGCACGGCTTTAGAAAAGGATTGTCTACTGTAACACAACTTCTAGAGATCACTAAAGACTTCGCTTCAGCAATTAACAGTAGGTCGCAAATCGATGCTATATTCATTGATTTCTCAAAAGCATATGACCGTGTAGTACATTGTAAGTTAATTGATAAACTTAGGTATATTGGTATAGAACCAAAATTAATAGCCTGGATTACGGCCTATCTGTGCAATCGTACACAGTATGTCGCTATTATAACACAAATTCTGATTTACTTGACGTATACTCGGGTGTGCCACAGGGGTCAGTGTTAGGACCACTATTATTTCTTATTTATATCAATGACGTCGTTAATTGTGTGAAGGAAGGCGTGAAAGTGCGTTTATTTGCTGATGACCTGGTTGTGTACACCTGTGTGCGCGGTACTGACGATCAGAAGCTTCTAAGTGCGTCTTTAGATAAAATTAATGAATGGTGCGTAAGCTGGGGTATGGAAGTCAACGTGAACAAAACAAAGTGCATGACTATTAGCCACAGGAAAATGCCTCTTATACTCAATTATAAAATGGCGGGCTCTGATATCACACGAACAGACCCTGTAAGATATTTGGGTGTAACAAGAGCATATACAAGGAGCGTGAGGAGAAGCCGCTTTTTGAGTTGAGGGCTCCTGAGGAAGTGGAAGCTTTGTGCTCCGCTTGTGAACGCTACGCCTCGCGGATTACTACAGCATTTGGCTGAGATGTTCATTACGGCGTAGGCAAGCCGTAGAATATGTTTTTCCACCAAGCCCGGAGGGTGGTTCAGGACCCCTTTAAGTCAACGTTTCGGGCGGAGCCCGACCTTTTGCAAGACATGGTCGGGCTCCGACCGAAACGTTGACTTAATCAACCGTCGTTCTCTAAGAGGCGCATCGTCAATTCTGTTATATATATATATATATATATATATATATATATATATATATATATAGAGAGAGAGAGAGAGAGAGAGAGAGAGAGAGAGATCAACAAGATTTTCTTCTGGCTACCGTGAAAGAATTATAAGAACTTTGAAGTAAACTGGAATGTTAAAAGATAAAAACTTTATTCCTAACGTTTCGGCTGGAGGACAAGCCTTCTTCGGAGGTTTAAGTCGAATGAGCACGACGGCCCTCCGAATACAAGTGCAAAGGCAGAGTTACAAGTGAAAGGAGGATGCAAACCAACAAACAAATGTATAAATAACTAAACACATAAGCAAACAACGACCAACGTGGGTGGCTCAAAGGGAAGGAGACAGACGACATGAGAAGAGGGCAAAACGATCTAGATAAGGAAGACCACGTAGGTGCAACGGCTGGTTCTTTAATCGTTGCCACGTGTGAACTATCGAGCCGCGTGAACGGGATAAGGGCTCGAGTGGCAAGGCAGGAATGAGAAACAAGCTGGGTGCAGGCTTTGTGCGAGGAATTCGAAGGAACGAAAAAAGGAAAAAGTGAAAAAGGAGAGAAAAAAGAAGTAAGTGGGCCACCCAGAATAATGAGCCTGCGGCAAGAGTCGAGTGAGCAAAGCGCGGCGGGATGCTTGAACAGGGGCGACGCGCTCCAGCCGCATGTAGTCTCTGGCCTTCTTGAACAATAGACAAGGTCGGGCGCAACACAAACGAGGGAAAAAAGAGAGAGAAAAAAAGGGTGAGGGGTAAGAAATATTGGAGGAAGTACGCGTTAAACACATTGGGAGTGACATTTTTCTTTATGTACTGTCGACACCAGTTTAGCTATAGCCAAATAATAAATGTCGTTTTTTGACTGTTACGATTGGTCGCGTAGGAAAGCGAGCCGCCCTGGGCTCTGGTTAATTCCATGCGAGAACGATCTGAATTCATTTATAAAGAAGGATTCGCGCTGTTCGCGCTCTCGTGTGTGCTGAAAGCCGGATTGTAGAAGCACAACACTGATGCGCTCAAACGAGTGACCGGGCAAGTTTATGCGTTTGGAAAATGGCAAATTAGGGAGGCCGGTAACATGTGCCCTGTGATTGTTGAAGCGCAGGCGGAACGCGGTTTCTGTTTGGCCAATATATTCGTTTTTGCAAACTTCACATCGGATTTTGTATACGACGTTGCTCGAATCGCAATTAAGATCATCCTTAATATCATAAATAAAGTCAGAATGAGAGGCTTCGGCCGTACTTGTGGTCACCATGTGTGGGCACACTTTACATCGAAGTTTCCCGCAAGGTCTGCGCCCTTTGTGGCGTTCAGACCTCTGTGTTTTTGCCCTAACGATTAGGTCTCTTAGGTTTTTATTTCTGCGGTAAACCACCAGACAGAGGAGAGTCGACTACTCTGCTTAAGCATATTAAAGTGGCGGCTTAAGATAGAGTTTACACGGGGGGTGCAGCGGAGTAGGTGAGAACTAAATTTGGACATAATGTTTCGTCTCTGTTGCTCTGCCTTGCCTGCATTGTGACTTCCCTGTCCAAGGACCGAGCACACTCCATTGCATTATCGAGAATTTTTTCGGGATACTTTTGGCGCAAAAGAACTGATTTCAATTCTTCCGAATGGAGATCAAATTGTGAAATTTCCTAACGAATCCGCCTGTATCTATGGGCTTGGGAGTAGGGCACACTTGTTTTACAGTGATGGGATTGGCTACTGCTGAAATGGAGATATTGCTGGCGGTCACTTGGTTTCTTATATAAACAGGTGGAAATACTGGTGTCATTGAGTGTTACCGGTGACGTCTAGGAAGGGTACACTGTGTTGTGAGCACGTGTGTGTGAACGCAATCGAAGGGTGCACGGAGCTGAAATCAGAGGTGAATTTTGCAAGGTTGTCTTCACCATCGGTCCAAACAAAAAATATGTCGTCTAGAAAGCGGCGGTAGAATATTGGCTTGAGGGGAGATTTTTCAAGAAATGGAATTTCTAAAAATGCCATGAAGATATTTGCATAGTTAGGAGCCATTTGGTGCCCATGGCAGTTCCGTTAACCTGTCGGTAATGTCTTCCGTTGAATTCAAAGTGGTTGTACTTAAGTACAAGGTTTAGAAGCACCTCCAGGGCGCTTCTATCAAACTCAATTGGCGGTGGGCTCTTGCTATACGCTGAGACCGCGGCAGCGATTCCTTCAGTGTGGGGTGTATTTGTGTACAGGGCCGCGACATCCATAGTGACTAGGTGGCTACCAGGGGGTACCACAAATTTGCGACCTCTGGAAGAAAGTGGCTGGTATCTTTAACGTATGCCGGAAATGATTCTGGGATATGCCTGATTGGTGAGTCAATGAAACTGGAGACCTTTTCAGTAGCGGTTCCTTACTGCAAACTATAGGGCGGCCGGGATTATTGGCTTTGTGAATCTTGGGTAGCAATTAAAAGCGGCCCGCGCAGGAATTGCTAGGAGATATCATTTTTAATACAGCATTTGTTATTTTCCCACTTTTCAGTAATGAGGTTAGCACAGTCATATCTCTTTTTCATAATCCCTTGTGGGTTCGCAGGAAAGTTCTTCATAGAAATTTGTGTCAGCCAACTGCCGAAGCCCTTCATTGATGTAATCGGTCCTGTCGAGGACAACCACAACACCACCTTTGTCGGCCAGTTTGACAATGATATTTGGGTTATCACTTAGGCTGCGCGAACATGTCGTTCCTCTTGGGATAGATTGCTGCGAATAAGTCGGCGTTTTTCGTATTCTTTGATTATATGCCTTTGCACAGCTGAAATGTACATATCCAGATATTTGTCACGTTGCTCGCATGGAGTCCATGTTTTATCGGAAAGCCCAGGTGGTCGGTTTCCCTGTGTGGTATTTTGATAAAAAAATATTCCCTTAGACGCAACGTTCTGGCGAAATTGTCCAAATCCTCATAAAGCTGAAATTCGTCGATCTTGCATGATGTGGGACAGAAGGTGAGGCCCTTTGATAAAAGTTGTATTTGAGAAGTGGTCAGCGGTTCTTTGGACAGATTAACAACATTAGTGACTTCGGGGATGTTCTGAGGTGATTCACGCGAAGCTTCAGTTTGATTGATGAGCTTGTTAAGAGGAGGGTTGGCGTGAAGGCGGTGATGAAATCTTTGAGTCTTTCTTCGCCGTGGCACCAAATGAGAAAGACTCAAAGATTTCATCACCGCCTTCAACAACACCCACAAAACATTTCCTTCTCGCACACGTATTCGGCATCGCCCATAAATTTCCTCTACGTTTCCGTAAGAATACGGACAATAGCTTGTTACATCAGTCTACAGAAAACCAACTGACCGACACCAATACCTCCATTTAAAAAGCAGCAACGTTAAGCACTGTAAACTCCGCATACCATACAGACAGTCCCTTCGGTTCAAGCGGATATGTTCTGACGCGGCGGATTTTGCCTCCAACTGTGAACAACTAAGCAAGGACCTCACTCGTCAACAATACCCGCCGTCTGTCATCAATGATGCCATCAAGAAATCTAGCAAGCAGGACCGCCGTTACTTAATAAGCAAACCAAAATCTGATTCCGCAAACACCACTCCAAATCTCATTCTAACGTATTCTGCCTCACCCCCTAACATAAACAGTATCCTTAAAAAGCACCACAACATCCTTCTCGAAAGCGACAAGTTGAAAAGTGTCTTCCCTGAACCTCCACGTGTTGTCTACAGACGGGCGCGAAATATCAGAGACATTGTAACGTCATCTAAGGTGAACACTCCTAAATTCACAGGCAGCGGCCCCTGCAACAAACCTAGGTGGAAGCTATGTCCGATGATGAATAGAACCTGCACAGCACTGCGTCCTCAGCACTGCGTCCTCATTCTTTTACCAAATAAGAGGAAATTTTGACTGCGACAGCTCAAATATTGTCTACCTTCTTGAATGCACCATGTGCAATGCCCAATACATTGGCCAAACTGAGACTCCATTCAGGATAAGAATAAACAACCACAGAGCACACATAAAGACCCTGCCACACCTTCCTCTCTCCAAGCACGTAAATGATCTTAGTCGTCCCTTCCATACATTCACAGCTGTGGTGCTCCAATCTGATTTCAAAACGCATTATGACCGGGAGGTTCGCGAATCTTACCTTATTCACAAATTCAACAGTGTGTCTGGTGGCATCAACGAAAGTACAGGCCGAGTATCTTGCTTGCCCTGTCAGGCAACTAAACCAATTAATGACGCAAGCCACTAAGTGTCTTTAATATTTTATATTTTATTTGTGTTCCTTTTTTATCATTATTGTTGTTTCTTTAGGGCTCCACATGCAAATCTATGTGCACTATGAACTCGCGGAACTCTTATTTCTCCCGTTTTTGTTTTCTATTTTTTTCTTTCTGGTGCACATTCATGGCGCTCCTGTTGAAATGCAGTAATGATGGTCGATTTCATTTTGTACGCATTGTTAATTTTTTCTTGTGTGTGTGTCCTGATTCTTTCTCATTGCATTTATTTTCGTTTGTTACCTTACGATAGTTGGTTCCCCATCATGTTTCTTGCTGTCTTTCTCTTATTGTTGTCTGATATGTCTTGCTCATTTCACACTGCACGCGCACAAGGTGCAAATATGTCTTGTGTGCCCTCGGCGCTCACTCGGGCAGTGTCTCCTGTTGGGACGCGGAAGTGATTGTCGATGTCCATCTGTTTTATTTTATTCCTATTGTTAGTTTCTTGTTTGCTCTGATTTCATTTATTTTCATGTATTATCTTAGGATATTTAATTCCCCATAATGTTTCTTGTTGTCTTTCTCTCATTTTTATCTGGTATGTTTCACTCAGATCGCGCTGCGCGCGCGTAAGATGCAGATATGTATTGTATCCCCTCGGCGCCCGCTGAGCATCACGCACTTTCGCTAGAGAACGGGTTCCACGATGTATGACTCGTTAAACTAAACGACTCTCCATCCTGTGTGATGTTTTTCCCTCCTTTTATTCTTTTTTATGTTTTCTCTCTTTTTGGTGTGCGTGCGTGTGTGTACATGTCTTTCATGGACCAAACCATTCAGGGTTGTTCGCGTATGCGCTGCGTTCCTTTTTCTATCCTCCGTTTTCCGTTAAACTCGGCGCGGGGACGATCCTTTGAACTGCGCTGGTACCGACCGCGCACAGAGCAACCTGTTTTTCGCCCATTTCCCCCCTCTCCTTTGTACTCCACACAACAACGACATTGGCTTTAGCGGTTCTGCGCAGCACTGCGGGAGTTGCAGCATCATGGACTTAGGTGATGGCAGCGCGAGTGTCTCCTAACGAGGGCTTACAATCTGCTACCAGACGACCTCGGCCCACCCGCTCGTTGTTATGGAGGCGCCGTGCAGACGCAGACGTCATCTTGTACTGGCCCTTGCTTTTTGAACACACCTCTGTATCCCAAACCCCCCTGTTTTTTTGAGCGCTCCCATTTCCACCCCTCATTATGCATGTTCGTGGAGTGCACTTAAAAGCCATGCGCCCATGAAAAACTTTCACCTTTGAAAAAGGCTGATCTCCAGCCGAAACGTCAGAATAAATCCTAAATAATATGTTTGTTACTGTGACTTTCTGATAGTATATTTATCCCGCTAGCCAGGAAGAACATTATATATATATATATATATATATATATATATATATATATATATATACACATATAAACGCGTCCCCTTCACATTTGTAAATTTTATCTTTTACAGCCTACACCAAGGCCTTTGTTACACGAGGCAAAGTTGACTACAGTGAGAAGCTTGTGCTACTGTCCATGGCCACGAAGCTCAGCGAGCAGCGAAGTGAAAAGGCAAGATATAAAGAAGCCATTTAAAGGCCTACCTTTATTGTGAAGTTAGAAGGCGAGAAATAAAATGGACGGTTAAATCCTCACCTTGCATTCGTGGTCAGTTTGTATATGTAAGTTCATATGCTAGCTGTATACAAAATCCAGCTACGGATTATACAACAAAATTAGCAAAATTGCTTCGATGCTACTGTGTGTGTGTGTGTGTGTGTGTCACCAAACCCGTGCTGTGAAGTACAGGGACGCGATCGCCGGAAATAATTCCAAGTACCAAGGCTTAGGTACCGCGAAAAATATCCCACGAAAGCTTCGGACAATCAGATTTTTGGTCCTCTTCATGCACACTAGCAAAACACCAGCAGTGGTTCAAAGACCGACTCAGAGCCAAGGGTGATCAAACAAAACAAATATATTCTCATCAAGTAGGCAGTTACACAAAACGTACACAAACACGGCTTTTACAAACTCAAACCCAGATGGGTTACAAAGTTACACAAAGCCAACCAACACGAACAAGCTCATGCACTGCAACAAAGAACAAAACACAAAAGAGTCCTATTCACCAAGACACTCGGCGTCTTCTCAGTTCGAAGCTTGCAGGCGGCTTGTCAGCTGGCTCGTGGAACGGAGTCTGAGTCACGCACGACTTCTTGCTTCTTCTTTCTATGTGCAACTCTTCTACTCCCCTCTCCGCGGCCCGTGTCCGACTGCTTATATAGCCCCTGGAAGGTGCGCTAGAAGGTTAGGCGGGACCACGTGAGTCAAAGCACACACAAAGTTGGGAACCTTCTCGCCCATTCTAGGCCCTTCTCCCTTGGGGCGGCGCCTCTTTCTTTCTCTCACTGCGCGAGGAGCGTCGGTGTGTACTCTCCGCCTCCTCTCTCTCCTTACGTCTGTCCCGCGCACGCGCTCGCGGCGATAAGAAAGGTTCTACAACATTCTCCCCTTTTGTAGGCGCGGCCTTACCTTGGGCGCCCGCTCCGTGCGTGCCGCATTTCTTGTTGTTGGTTTGGGCCTTCCCTCTCGACGCCAGGTTTCTCTTTGAAATAGGCACTATTTTGTGACACTGCCCCCATTTAAGAATATTATGAAATAATTTTCAGAAACACACAAAATAGTGCACACACAAAAATAAACCACACAAAGTTCCACAAGTCCTTCTGTCAATCAATAGCACATAAGTCCATTTGAGAGTTCAAACACATGAGTCCACACACGGCAGGTCGTGACACTGTCGCAATGAATCGCGCACACACAAGTCACATAAAAATACATCGCTTGAAAGCTTCACAACTCATCGCGCACACACACGCGAAATACAATAACACTCAATACATGCATTTTCTCAAGGTTTACAATATATTCAAATGTAACACACCCAACGATACATGAAACCATCGTTCACTCTACACCAACACTTGTAATAAATCACAACATATGCAGTTTCGCCCTGCGAAAGGACAGTTAAATTCAGGATATCGAGACTGCGTTTCTCTTACGCCGCTGTTCGTTCTTTTTCTTCCGCGTGAATCTTGGCGTTAGCTGTTGTGGTGAACGCACCTTATCAATTTCTTCGCAACGCTGTGCTGGCTCGGATTAGATTTGCAGTTCTTGTGATATCTGTCGATCTTCGGAGTTTCCTTGCACAGTGCCTTATTCTCATTCTCCGAACTTGCATCAAAAGTTGCGCTGTTAGCGCGCACCCCATCGGACTGTATTTCACTCCACGGTGTCACGGTAATAGCAGCATCTCGCCATTTGCGAGTGTCCCTTGCTTCGAATGAAGCGCGTGCCAAATTCTTTTCAGAGTCCGGCGTTACAGAACGCTCAACAGCCTCGAGCTGCAGCTGCTGGTGGTTCCCGATGAGGTTCATTCTTCGGCTCTTCATATCGAGGATTCGGATCGTTAGGGCCTCGTGCTCCTTTGATATTTCCCACGATCATGTCATAAAGTGGGTTCTCCATACATAGACCCGTGACTATCCCACTGTAGTAGGGGGTTTCCACCTTGATTCTCGCTTCAGGGAGCCTCCTCGCTGTGCCATCATTTAGGCAAACGATACCTTTCGCGCCTGTGAGCTCGTGGTTCCAGACCAAATTCCTGCGCACAATTACTGTGCTGCTACCAGTATCCCGTAACACACTTACACGCTTTCCTGCCATTTTTCCAGTAAGTTCTGGAATATTCTTATCCAGTGATCAGGAGCGTGAAGTCGTCATGGCTCCAACAATCGGGACTTTCTTTCCGTCCTTAAGTTCCAAAAAGCCTTGAACTTTTTCATCCTCTTCCTGTTTCGGCGAGGCATACACACACGACACCTGCTGAACCTCTTTCATTTCGTTCCGACACGTGTCAGCTTTGTGACCGGTCTGTCCCCATTTAAAGCACTTCACACTCGGACGAGAAAAATTAGTTCGGCAATCACTAGCACGATGTTCCCGCCGATTGCACAGGAAACACCTCGTAACAGGCTTCGGATGGCTTCTTCTTTCATCAGGTGTCAATGACTTCACATCTTCCAGTCCCTCTCTTCTGATCTTGCCAAGATTGGTGCCTCCTTGTGCTTCCAAAAATTGGTCTGCTAATTCCAGCATGTCACTGAGAGACTGGGCTTTTCGCTCTTTCAGATAAAGAGACAGGCTCGGGTGACAACTGACGAGAAATTGCTCCTTAATGAGACTCTCTCTAAGCGCACCGTACTCCTGTTCAATTCCTGAAAGTTCAGTCCACCGATCAAACTAGCGGCTGAGTCGCGCAGCGTACTGCGCAGCAGTCTCTCCGTTGGCGGGCTTTCCCGTCCTAAACTTGTCTCGGAAGCCTTCTACAGTAAATTTGAATCGTTTCAGCAAAGCAGCTTTAACCCTTGAATAATTAGAGTCATCCGCAGGCGTCAACCTGTCATACACACTGAGCGCTTCGCCTCTCAAACAAGTACTCAACGCCGTTAGCCATTGCTCCTCCGGCCAATTTTGACTTCTAGCAACGGTTTCGAATCTGTGCAAGTAGGCGTCTAAATCATCCTTTCTCTCATCGAACGCCACAAGCAGCTTGCTTGGATTCAGTCGGAACGAGCACTCGTCTCTTTCCGTGCTGTCGACTCGAACGGGCGTGTCAACGCGCTGTTGCAATCGGACACGTTCCAGCTCCAACTCATGCTGCCTTTCCCTTTCTCTCTCAGCCATCTCCGCTTCTCTTTGTCTTTCCCTCTCAGCCATCTCAGCTGCGATCTGACGTTCCTTCGCCTCTCTTTCTTCTTTCGCTCTTTCCGCTGCTAGCCGCTCCTTCTCGACCTCTGCTTTCAGTTGCTGTTCCATTCTTTCTCTTTCTTCTTTCATTTGTCTCTCTTTCGCCTCCCTTTCTTCTTTCGCTCTTTCAGCTGCTAGTCGCTGCTTCTCAATCTCTAATTGCATTTCTCGTTCCTTCAATTCTCTTTCTTCTTTCGCCGTTTCAGCAGCTTGTCTTTCTCTTTCCGCAGCTCCTTTTTTCTCTTGGTTCACCCATTTCCGTAACTCAGCTCCCGTTAGACCCATCTTTTCACCAAGGGCAATCAATTTCTCAAGGTCCATGGTGCCCTTCCACTAAATCTAGCCACGTGCACAAACAAATATCTGTCTATACCCCAACTCTCAAAATATTCTCTGCACACAGGTGAGCGAGAACGTGGCACAACACACAATATCTGTCCACGCCAAGACGTACACAACCCAAGGCTCGTCCTCCGTACTTTGAACACACTTAAGCGCCAAAGAAGTCCTAGTCGCGCACGCCAGAAATATTGTCACCAAACCCGTGCTCTGAAGTACGGGACGCGATCGCCGGAAATAATTCCAAAAACCAAGGCTTAGGTTCCGCGAAAAATATCCTACGAAAGCTTGGACAATAAGATTTTTGGTCCTCTTCAGCACACTAGCAAAACGCCAGCAGTGGTTCAAAGACCGAGTCAGAGCCAAGGGTGATCAAACAAAACAAATATATTCTCAAGTAGGCAGTTACACAAAACGTACACAAACACGGCTTTTACAAACTCAAACCCAGGTGGGTTACAAAGTTACACAAAGCCAACCAACACGAACAAGCTCATGCACTGCAACAAAGAACAAAACACAAAAGAGTCCTATTCACCAAGACACTCGGCGTCTTCTCAGTTCGAAGCTTGCATTCGGCTTGTCAGCTGGCTCGTGGAACGGAGTCTGAGTCACGCACGACTTCTTGCTTATTCTTTCTATTTGCAACTCTTCTACTCCCCTCTCCGCGGCCCGTGTCCGACTGCTTATATAGCCCCGGGAAGGTGCGCTAGAAGGTTCGGCGGGACCACGTGACTCAAAGCACACACAAAGTTGGGAACCTTCTCGCCCATTCTAGACCCTTCTCCTTGGGGCGGCGCCTCTTTCTTTCTCTCACTGCGCGAGGAGCATCGGTGTGTACTCTCCGCCTCCTCTCCTTACGTCTGTCCCGCGCACGCGCTCGCGGCGATAAGAAAGGTTCTACAACATTCTCCCCTTTTGGAGACGCGGCGTTACCTTGGGCGCCCGCTCCGTGCGTGCCGCTTTTCTTGTTGTTGGTTTGGGCCTTCCCTTCCCTCTCGACGCCAGGTTTCTCGTTGAAATAGGCACTATTTAGTGACAATGTGTGTGTGCGTGTGTGTGTGTGTGTGTGTGTGTGTACAATTCACTAAGCTATAAACAGGATCTGGATACTGCAAGTTCAATTTGTCCAAGTGTCGCAGCATAGTTACTCATATAATTGACCAAACTAATGAGGAATTCGTTATTGTACGTGTGATACTTCTTGGACAAACGTATGACAAGTTTTTCACTACATGCTCTACTAAAACGTATTGTGCCACTTGATATGGATACTTTGCCTCGGATTAGGATGCGTAAATCTTTGTTTAAAATACATACCATAAAATCCTGACTAAGCACCCCCACTCTTGCAAGTGCCCCCTCTCTTTTTCAAGAGATTGGAAATTGGTGCCAGTGACCGAGCAAAATACGCCCTCCCCCTTTTTAATCCAGTTTACCAAAGCACGCATCAATGCAGGTCACTTGCCAAATTTCTTATTCAATTTTTCAGGAAGCAGCACAATAAATTATAACAAACAATGCCATTAAGTAAGGAAATAAATTTGCTCTGTAGCTGCACTTCTGCCGAGGACTGATAATGGGCCGTTTTGTTCTCGTCTATACATAGCCAGCCACGACTGATGCTGGGACATGATAGCCTTTGCGAGTTGCCATTATCATTCAACTGGAGTAAGCCAGGATTGTTCGAGGTTGCTCTAATTGGGTGGATGGGTTTCGGCACATGAGTTGCTGCAGTGATGGTCGGGGTCGCGGGCCCGTAACTTGTGCGTTTAACTGCGAGGAGTTGTTTTGGGTGCCTTCAAGTGGCTATGACCTAAAAAAGCAGTAAATGCACTTATTCCACAGGTATTAATGAAAAGAGATGCTCTTCATGTCTTTTCAAATGGCAGTTCCGCTCTCATTATGGTTCGCGACCAAGCACGGAGCTCCCCATAAGTTTGTTGAATTAATTTATCTCACCCCTAAAGGGGTGGGGCTGACACTGCTTTGGATGTTACAGTAATTCTAAATGTATGGCATCACAATCAACTATATATCGCCATACAAATATATGCCAGATATGGCCATTAGAGACACACACATATATGTACATATTAGGAATTTGGCAGGTATGGCCATATGCGGGTATATAAAAATTGGACAGATATGACCATATAAGTAGGCATATATGGGTATAATAAAATTTGGAAGATATGACCATATATGGCCTTGTAATCGATATGTGGGCATATCTGCGAAATGTTTAATATATCCATATATAGATTTTTATATCACGCCATATATAGTACTTTTGTAAAGGCATGCTGCTTTTATTTTACTATATAGAGAAAATTTTGCCAACGGGTCCTTTTTTACTGGGACTTCAATTGTTTACCACCCGACGCAAATATTCAGAAAAACGCAGTATTTAATGGCTGGCGTTCTCTTGATAACTATGTAACCTTCGTCCGCAACAATTCCTCGCTTTGCATTTTTTTTATCGTCACCTCTAATTTCTGATGACCATCAAGCATCTGTTTTACATTTTGCGGGCTCTGAAACCGTTTTGTACACTTTCTGTGTGGATTTAAATTTCATGCCAATTTTTCCTGGCCCGATGTGGCTCGACCTGACCCAGTAACCTGGCATCTACTATTTGGTTACACTACACATTACCATGAACGTCACATGTCGGTTTCTTCATGCGCACAGGGTTTGGGTTTCGTTTGTTTGGTTTCTTATATTATGTTGCGCTTCGGTTCCCCATTTCGCGCTAGTTCGCCTTCGCTGAGCGTCTTCCAAAAGTTTGATGGCAGCAGGACGAACATTTGGGCGCGTTGGTGATCGTACATCATCTGGAAACAGCGCGGATAAACGACAGCCGAATACATCCCTCAATTACGCCAAGGATAAAAGAAATGCCACATTTGTAACAGATGTTGTGTAAAAAATACCACTTTCATGTGATAGAGTATATGGGGGCCAGACGAGCGGTTGCGCTAGTGTGCGGCTCAGCAAGCTTTATAAACCCTCGAAAGGAACGCCTATTTACTCATACACTGTCATCAATGCTCATCTTTACCCCTTCTAGACAAGACATTATTTCTTTATACATGTGAAGACAACAATGAGCTTCGCACAAGTGTGAAGAGAGAGAGAGAATTTGGAGGTTTACCGGGAAAGAGCCTATCTAGGCCCCAGGCAGATGAAGGACAAAACCTTGGCCATGTACTGATTGTTCCTGTACAATTTCATGAAACACCATTTTCTGCAAGTGCAATGTCCAGCACTTACGTGCGCTGGTGAGTGCACTCCCCTCCTTTTGGCGGTGTGAAAGACGTGCCGTATATGGGCACAAAAAATTCAAATCTGAGTCGCTTTAGACCTGGTGGGTCCTCTTAATGTGGCCTCAGCTAGGAGGCCATTCCAAACTGAATGGCTTTGATATGCCACAAAAGTTCGTTTTTCTTCCCCAGCAGTAAGAACCGTCGGAACCGCAACGTTTTTCTTTTGTCGTTAATTCTTATGTAACAGGCAAGGGGTATCAGGTATCAAAGTGGTAGCGCGTCGGTAGCAAAAGCGGGTTTCTTCATTCATTCTCTCCTTTTTTTCTTGCTTCGGATTTCACCCTATGAAAACGCAGCTGCGGATGCAGGGATCAAATTCGTAACTTCGAGCTAAACAATTCAGCACATTATTGTAGATCGTCCATCGAATCATCGCTATCACGCGAAAATGGGCTGAGAGCAAGAGTGCGTCGGGTAAAAGACCGCACACCTACTACGGTGCGGGACTACGGGACGCCGCGGGAGATGCACGAATGGATGATCACTCCTGTAGCTCCGCCTGCTAAAGGGATATCTCTTGACAGCGCCGACCGGCAACTGCGGTGCCCAATATGTGGAAGCAACAGCTTTTACAACAAGGCTACACGGCTCTGCACGTACGCCGTTAACAAAACCATTTTTTGAATGACCAAGCTCGGACATCCACTCGCAATGGCGTAAACAATGGTGTTAACAAGTTAGCAACGGCGTAAGGAAACATGGCAGTAAATGGAAGAAATTATAGGACATGAAGGAATAAAAGAACGATGAAGACACGCCGGAAGAGAGACAAGAAAAGATTACCGATTCCCCCTCCTGTGTGGGCCAACTCAGGGTTGCCCACCACCCGAAGCAATAGTGAAAGGACAGATTTTTTCTCCGCCATGGGAACTTAAAGGCCCAAACACACTGAGCTAGCTCAGCTCAGCCCCCGCGATTTATCGCTACTCTAGAAATGGCTAAAAAGTACCAACCCCTTCTGTGAGCTCTGCTTTTTCGTTAAGCACAAGCATTCCTTTTAGGAAATGTTGCATCGCAGGACTAGGCACAACCTGCATATGCTAAAATCTTTTTAGCAACTACAATCCTCACGGCTAATTCAAAATCATGATCTGTAAATCACGCGTACAGCATTCTTTTGTAGATCATAAGCTTTGGTAAGTTTGTGCGCCATGGTGCTACGTAAGTTTAAGAATAGAAGGGGGATTCGAAGATGAGCAATATCAAGTTAGTACGTCGTCAGCTTTTATGGTGCTCGCGCCTGCCCACATTGTTAATTGCTCAGTACATCCAGTTCACCTCCGGATGAGGGTTGTTACGTAAAGAAAAAACACTCTAGAGAGAAAAATTGTATCACACACCACGTTTAGAGTAATATTAGGTAGATGTGATACAGAGCTTCAGCTTTTTGCGGCGAAGAGTCATTCAACCATAAGGGGCAAACTAACATTGATTAAATAAACGTAGGTGGCATATGGCGCATTACATATGCGGGCGTCTTAAAGATAGAAAACGAAATCGCATGTAGATCAACCCCACTTTTCGTATCTATTAGTCGGCCAGCCCTCCTAAAATCAACTTTAAATCGACCCGAGTCAAAAAAATCTCCATCCCAATCAACCGTACGTCTACCTCAGTCAAAGAAAAGTGCAGGAAACATTAGAAGCTAGCACAGTTCTGCCACTTCGAGATTATTTAGGTCGTCTTGGGTGATTTGGAGACGTTTTCATACCATTTGTGAGCGCAGTGTTCAATGTCCTTTGGAAAGATGCTGTGACGCAAAGGAAACGTGAACTCTAATTAAAACGAATGTTAGGTGAATTTTTAACGTTGAAAAGCATTAAAAATTTTTCATGTACGTAAATCCATAAGGCATAGAAAGAATTTCTTAGAAATATAGATTTACTTGCTTTATTTTCATAAATTTGCGATCTCAAACAACACAACCACCCACACACACCGATACACATGGCAAATAGACACGGCTGAGCGCTCACTTCCAACAGTATCATGTTCACATGTATACGTCATTATTTATGGACGCTATGCATGCCAACAGCAAGGTCGACATAGATGCCACGAACTTATCGCACGGGCCATGCTCGACATAATCTTAAATCTGCAAAGAAGACTGCGGCGGGGAATAGAGAAATTGAAGACTCGCTTACACCAACGGCGCTTCTTCTTTAAAATGAAAAAAAAGCTTCGAAGACTACACATGCCGTTGCTCTCGCGCACTTTCCCGCAATCTAAGTCTCACGAAATTGGGCCTCAATACCACAAGATCCCACACGCGCAACCAAGTTCGCGTTCTCCTCATTTTCTTCATCTTTAGTGATGCTCGCGTAATCGATCATGTTAGTTTGTCATTGCACACATTATTGCAGAAAATAACAGCATCGACAGCTCCCGTGGACCACTTCGAAACCGTTATTAGCTGTCAACAAAAACCTTGTCTGCGCCAGAAAAGGTGCAGTAGTAATGAAGTTGAAGTTTATTATGTTTTTCAGGGAACAACAGGCCTGTGTAGGCAATAGGAAGGGAAAGGTACAAAGGCAAAAGCAGCCTTAGTGTGTTTTTCACCGCACAGACACGCGAACCTGGTATTCCCTTTTGCACAGTTGTTGGTGAGCGTGGGTCGTGGTAGGTTATTGTGAGCAGTTATTTGCAAAGTAAGCTAGGTACACTTACAATTACTGGTCCTTTCCGTACAATTAGTTGAAGAGCTATTCCTGATTACTTGTCTACTGAATTATTTGTTGGTAATTACTTCTCTATGGGAGTTGACGATTTGTTTTCTTCATTTCCACATGACAAGCTTCTTGCTTTAGTTAACGCATTAAATGAAGAAAATTGTCAGTTGTCTTTTATTAAGGAAGTGGGCGTATCTATTAGGAATTTTTATCGCCGTTTAGAATTCAGCCTCAATATCATTTATTTCGTTTGACAACGCCCCCACCTGCACCGACGGGGTATCTGTATTGCATCCTGTGTTGCACCAGTGCTGTGTGACATTTTCTTGCCAGACAGCTCTGGACGGTATTTTTAAGTGGGCGGGGCATTATAAGGTTTTCAGATGCGTGAATGACTATTTTTTAACGACAGGGTGACTTTGCATCTCCTGGGTCTTTTTTACTGGTTTTAAACAACGGGGTCACTTTACATATCCTGAGCATTTTATTCCTTTTAATTAACAGGGGGTTTTTTTATGCCTGGATTCATTTTAAGTGTATTTAATGATCAAGAGCTAGGCCTTAGGCTTGCGGTTGAATCACCGCACGAAGCTTTCCTACAGTTTATAGATTTGCGCCTCATGTGAAACCAAGTGCACCTTTGCCTGTATTATCGTCCGCGAGTGAACCAAGATCTGTTGCTGTTCATGATTCCGGACTCAATGTGTGTCAAAAGAATTGCTGCGTCACTTTGGCTCAAGTCTGCACTGAGTAGATCGCACCCGCACAAGACGCATAACAGTTTTAATGATGAGGTGAGCCGGCTTTTGGCCGCAGGCGCTCCTCGTCGATCTTAAATGCCCTTGCCCAGTCACTGCTGCAGAAGTTGTGAGGCTAGGCCTACCACGCTGGAATCAAGGATCAGGACTCAGGAGTTTTCTTATATTCATAAGCTCTCACTCAGCCTCAGAATAGTCGTGGACAGGCACGGAGTGCCACTGGTTGGTTCGGCGCCTTGGAAACAAGGGAAACTACGCCCACGCATTTTGAACGCCAGGAAGACTGGCTGCGATAGAAACCGTGACGCCACTATTTCGAAGAGCTCCACCGGAGTTACCCTTAGAATTAATCTTTCCCGCGGTAAAGTGTACATTGAGTAACCTGAAAGGTGCTTAAACGATGGAGTACTGGAGCATGCACTAATAGTACAGATAAAGGAGGATAGATATGTGCACTTGGTTGTGCATGTGGCATCTTGTTGTAAGGCCCAATTTTATGAGACAAATATATTGTGAAAGTGCGCGAGAAGAACGGCACGTTTAGTCTTGGATGACTCTTTAAGTTAACGAACAAACACGGTTGTGTAAGCAAGCCTTCAACTCCTTTATTCTCTACGGAAGACTCAGTGATGGATTTAAATTATAACGTTCATGGCATGTTTCATGAGTTTGCGGCATCTATATCGACCCTGATGTTGCGCATGCATAGCGCGTACAAATAAGGACGTACGTGTGAACATTAAACAGTTGAAGTGAGCGCACAGTAGTGTATTTTTCATGTGTGTCGGTATGGATTTCTGCGTGTGCGTAGTTTGCGCCCGTAAATTTATGAAATTATGTCTCACCAACTAGGCGAACAACAAGTTCTACTAATTGCAATGTTCTGTAAGGCGAGAAAGGCGAGGGCGACGGCTTGGTAGTCACAGAAATGAATTTTTTATATGCACAGAACAGAAGCATTGTCCATTGGGGAGACAATCTTGGCATGGGGAGAGACAATACACTTCTAACAGCATAAGTAGTCACAGCAACGGACTTTTTTATATGCACAGAACAGAAGCATTCTCCATTTGGGCGACAATCTTGACATTGGGAGACATTGCACTTCTAGCAGCACGATTCTTGCACATGGTAGCAGAAGAGCTCAGATTGACAATATTGAGGAAGCCGGAGAATACCACTTAAGGGGAACTGGCGTGAATGAAAATACAAAGTAAGCACATATATCAATAACGAACTGACGATTACACATATCAGACGGAAAGATACCGCCCATAGTATAAATTCGTTAAATGTGCTTGCATCATCCCACATCCCATGACGCAGCAATGCGCTGTAACAGTGACGCTATAGGAAAGCAATGAATGAGTGAGGGCGTGCGCTTAACAGGAAAGATTGTCCATCATTGATCAATGTTCACACATTAAAGACCAAAGAAAATATACCAGCGCCCATGTTCTTTTTTGTACGTAAGGATATGCATACAAGAATGCAATTGTCACACACAGGTAAATTGAATTTAAAACAATTTCTTATAAACAATGTTTCTGACTTCATTGCCGCGTTTGTCAATACTGGCTATTGAAAAAGTGTTGCTATCGCAGGAATAAAACAAAGACGTAAAATTCTTGCTGCGCGCAATTCTTGATGTACTTCACCTTCTAAAGCCTCGCGTCGGTCATCTGCTAAGATACCGCCCATTAAAAGATCGGTATCACTTCAACACCCAATTTTTCCTCATATATTCACTAACATTGACGATACAACATTATGGAAGCTTTCTGGGAAGTATTCTGTCTTAGAGTGCTCAAAATACTTCTGGCGGCACTGTGACAAGAAGCCTTGACATCTTTAGGCAAGCCAGCACTATTTCTTTTGCTCAGTTTGATCAGCCGTTCACGCCGAAAAGCCGAGCTCATACATGAAGTTTTCCACATTTTATGGGCTCTATGAAAAAAAAAAGGCAACGGTGACTTTTCTGACAAGGTTACGTTTAACGTCTAGGCGGAGACGACCACCACTTAGTGGATTATTTACGGATTATTCAGTGTTTTCACCGTTCAAGCCCTTAAGTCGTGACATGAAAATCTCGAATAGTCGCCAGAGATATGGACCGTCAATATGTGGCACACACTGCGAAGCAATCATTTGTCTCTGAAATGCAGAGGGAAATGTGCATTCAGGCGATGGTATATTCACAGCTAATGATGTCGTGACTTGGTAGACTCGTTTTTTTTTAATAATTTCGTGGATGTTTCGAATGAGACCAGTTGGGTCTACGTGAATGTAAATACACTAAAAGCGACATGGTTGTTTTCAGTAGCTTGCAATAGGTTTTGGAGAGTGCGTCACTGTACGTTTTCTAATACTTCTTAAATGCAAAAAATAGTTGCCTCTCCGTTTACATCGACAGGGTATCTCGCCTATTTGCCCAAGATAATGCTGATGAGACACGAGGTTCCATGATGACACGAGCGATTTACATCTGCGGCTCCTCTCTTGTATGTATGTGGCGATGTACTTTAAAAAGCATAACTGCACTTCAATGATTTCCGAAATGGATGGCACTTGTAAGAGCGCTTGGCGGTTGAATTATCGTGAAGGTAAATGTTGCTCTAGACACGTCTCGCATCTTCTTTCCTTCCGTTGGAGGCAGTGGAGTTCCTGCGAGTACCAGAGAAGATTATGCAGTGTCGCATATTCTGAATGGAAGCAAAACAGCTTATTTTTGCAGTATTTTTTTTCAATGACACCAAGAATATTATAGAAGGGTAATTCCCTTACCAAAGTACACATTCCGACAAATGTATCTGTAACTTTCGCGCTTCACCAGGAGCAATTGAACATTGACGCATTTGATGAGCTCGTATACTAAACATTGTAAAAATACCTGCGATCCTCCTCATATATATATATATATATATAGCTCATAATAATGTAGTGTAATATAGCATGTTGTAAGATTAAAATCTCTTAACGAAGCAGACAGACCTACTTGCCTGATGAAAGCAATGTAATCAAATAATTCTGGCTCGTATCTCCAACACGCAGATTATAATTTGACAATATTGTAGTAAGGATTTCTCTGCAGCGTGGAATGGCCGCAATGGGAACCGTGAGAAACGTGTTTAGGGCTCCAGGCTAATTTTTACCAACCGAGGTTTTTTGACGAGCACCTAAAGGTCGGCAGACCGTTTTTCGTTTTTTCTCTTTTTCAGTTTTGTCCGTCTACATACAAAATGCGGGTTTTCATTCCCTTTTCCGGTAACCAAACCCTCATCTTGAACATTACCTATCCAACGCCAGGGGTGCGAAGATAGCTTCACTTGTCTTTAAGACTAGTGTGATATTTGGAATGGTTCGAAAATGCATTGCTCGTGTTATTTTTATTCGGAACGCGTTAAGATTCTTGGCATCGGCACTATGAAATCGCGTCAAGATTTGCACAGGTAAAGGGTAACTCCAATGATTTTTTAGTGTCTACTTAATAAACAGAAATTTCAATATATATTCCTTTTGGCACTGAACAAACACACACTATGTCAGGTTGTTGCAAGTCATTTAGTTTCCTTCAAAATGTATAGTTAAAATTCTAGCAGATTTCCACGATGGCAATCCTGTGTGTCACGTCATTACCTACAACGCTGCCTACACGAGCAGGCAAGCGGCAAAAGAGCAAAGCGGTGAAACTTCAAGGCTCAAATCACCGCTTTCAGACTCATAAAAGCTGGCATAACAACAATTCGTCGAATGACCTAATCACTCCGAGTTTTCTGGCACCAGGTTCATTTTTTCATGACCATGAGGAGGCTCTGACATCATAACATAGGCTTAATGAAGCGTCTACCCATATCAGTTTAAATCTGAACAAATAGTTCATTCAGTTCATGAGTTTCTGAGCAAATTGAATCGCCGTGGCTTCTACAGACTACAGAGAGGGACAGAGGCTTTTGTTCCGAAATGCAGTTTGGCACAAATATATTTTATGCAAGAATTTAGACAACGCATCATACAAAGACTCATAATGAACTAATTTTTAACAATACGTTAGTACCATCGCAGCTATATAAAAAAGCAAAAAGTCAGCAAGCAGTAATTCAATGCCTAATGAGGTATTCGAGCAATATTTATAATGGGCAAAGTGTGAATCTGCAAACATATAGAGAAGTGGCGAGAAAAAATATTGTTACGAAGCGGTGCCGCGAGGACAAGTGTGGAACCATACGAAGTGAGAACGACGACGAGTGTTCTTGACGCTTGCGCGCGTGTGTGCCTTCAGCCATTTTGTCGGTTCCGCCAACACTGTAAATAATCATTTCATCACTCTTGCGTCTCCGTCACATTTGGTGGAAGTGCTGGGTACGACACGCTTCGCAACGGAACTTCGCAGCGGTCGTCGTTTGGAGGGTCCCTCTACCATGGCGGAAGAAACAGCGCCTGAGTCCGCCCCCGCGGCTTCAACGCTCGTACTTACGCATCCTCGGGATCCGGGCACGTTCAGCGGTTCTGGTGGTTCCGATGAAGTGGACGTCGAGGACTGGGTGGCAGATTACGAACGCGTGAGTACGCTCAACCGATGGGGCCCTACCCTCATGCTGGCCAATCTGATTTTCTACCTGAAAGGAACTGCGAAAGTGTGGTTTGAGAACCACCAAGCCGAACTCGGAAGCTGGGACATCTGTAAAGAAAAGATGCTAGACTTGTTCGGGAAGCCCGTCGGGCGTAGGTTAGCAGCGATGAAAGCTCTCGCGTCTCGTGCGCAAACGTCTACGGAGTCTTACATCTCGTACATAGAAGACGTGTTAGCACTGTGTCGTAAAGCCGACGCCGAGATGCCGGAGACCGATAAAGTTGGCCACATTCTAAAGGGGATTGCAGACGACGCCTTCAACCTTTTAATGTGTAAGAACTACTCGACCGTAGACGCCGTCATCAAAGAGTGTCGACGCTTTGAGCAGGCTAAAAGTCGGCGCATTAACACCGTATTCGCCAGGCTTCCCAATACGGCTGCAACTTCCTCCTGCGAAGAATGCACTAGGACACAACCGCAAGCTTCAGTTTCATTGGACCAGGTGACTCAGATTGTGCGCCGTGAACTTGAAGCGATGGCCCCTGCTCCAGCTTATGCCGGTTCTGGCGATTCGGCGGCTATCACCGCTCCGATCGTTCAAGCCATTGTCCGGCAAGAACTGGCCAACGTAGGCATCCATTCTGTGTGCGCCGTAGCTAGTCCACAGCCGACATCGTGGCGTCAGCAGTCGTCCTATTACGGGCAGCGGTTTCCTACACAGTATCGCGACCCTGCCGTGTGGCGAACCACTGACAACCGACCAATTTGCTTCCGTTGTCGTCGTACCGGCCATGTAGCCCGTTATTGCAACACCCGCTGGTCCTCGCCGCCTCGGGCTTCGTCCGCTTCTTACTACCGACAGGACGACTACCGACAGGCCGGCTACCGCTCTGCCCCTCCTGCTCAGTCGTCCAATCCCGATTCGTACAGAAGCCTAAATAGCCGCTCACCGTCGCCACGTGGTCACCGGTCACGCTCTTGTCGCCTATTGTGGACGTACTGTTGGACCGCGACGTCGCCTTTGCGCACACCATTGTTTCCGTGACTAACAATCAAGCGATTGTTCCCATACTCAACGTGAGTCTGCTGACCCAAGTTATTCCGCAAGGCATAGCGTTGGCCACCATCTCTGCGCTGGAGAATTGCGAGGTTGCGATTTTGGACGCTGACGTTATGTTACGTTCCCCGGATGACAACTCCGTCGCTCTTTCGCCAGCCGACGGCATTTCCGAGATGATCGCTCCTGATCTCACCCCATCGCAAGCTACTGATCTCCATCGCGTGCTTGTGTCCTATCGTGACATCTTTGACTTTGATGGCCGCTCCCTAGGCCAAACATCTGTTGTAGCTCACCGCATCCACACTGGTGACGCACATCCTGTACGCCGACGACCTTACCGCGTCTCTCAAGAAGAACGTCAAGTCATCCAGGGTGAAGTAGATAAAATGCTTGCTAAAGACGTCATAGAGCCTTCATCTAGTCCGTGGGCCTCCCCGGTTGTCCTTGTTAAAAAGAAGGATGGCACATGGCGCTTCTGCGTCGATTATCGCAGTTTAAACAAAGTGACCTATTAAGACGTCTATCCTTTACCTCGCATCGAGGACGCCCTCGATTGCCTTCACGGAGCCCAATACTTTTCATCCATCGACCTTCGGTCCGGCTACTGGCAAATCTCAGTCGACCCCATGGACCGCGAGAAAACTGCATTCGTCACGCCCGATGGTCTTTACCAGTTCAAGGTCATGCCGTTTGGACTTTGTAACGCCCCAGCAACTTTTGAACGCATGATGGACTCCTTGCTTCGAGGATATAAGTGGTCCATCTGCTTGTGTTACCTGGACGACGTCATCGTCTACTCACCTACGTTTGACAGCCACCTCCGACGTCTGTCGGCCGTTCTTGATGTCTTTCGCAGAGCCGGTCTCCAGCTCAACTCCGCCAAGTGTCGTTTCGGACGGCGCCAGCTCACTATACTTGGACACCTTGTGAGTCCTGCGGGTGTTCAACCGGATCCCGATAAGGTGCGGGCTGTGAGGGAATTTCCTGTGCCGTGCTCAACCAAGGACGTCCGAAGTTTCGTGGGGCTATGTTCATACTTCCGTCGCTTTGTTCGAAACTTCGCGGACATAGCCCGACCACTTACTGATCTTTTGAAAAAGGACGTTCCCTTCATATGGGGCCTAGAGCAGGCAGACTCTTTTTCTGCCCTCATTCATTTGCTCATTACGCAACCAATACTGGCCCATTTCGATCCCTCGTCGCCCACAGAACTTCGAACTGATGCTAGTGGCCACGGAATAGGCGCTGTCCTTGGCCAAAAACAGCACGGTAAGGACAGAGTAATCGCCTATGCCAGCCGTCTTCTTTCGACCTCGGAACAGAAGTTCTCAATAACTGAGCGTGAATGCCTGGCTTTGGTGTGGGCAGTGACCAAATTTAGACCTTATTTGTATGGTCGCACATTTACCGTCGTTACCGACCACCACGCCCTTTGCTGGCTCTCGTCACTCAAGGACCCGACTGGCCGTCTCGCTCGATGGGCACTTCGACTCCAGGAATACTCGTTTACTGTGCATCACAAGTCGGGACGACTGCACCAAGATGCAGACTGTTTATCACGTCACCCAGTTGATGCTCCCGACGTCGTTGATCCTGACTCAGACACTTGCGTACTCTCCATTCGTGCTTTGGGCGACATCCGCAGCGAACAGCGACGAGACGCCTCGTTACGATCCATCATCGACAGTCTAACGTCTTCAGCACCAGACCCTTCTCTTCGCTTGTTCGAATTGCACGACAACATCCTGTATCGTCGTAGCTTCAGCCCCAATGGCCCGGAACTTCTGCTTGTCTTACCTCAACATCTACGATCCAGTGTTCTTCACCAACTTCACGACGTACCCACAGCTGGCCACCTAGGTGTCTCCCGCACGTACGATCGCGTGCGGCGTCGTTTTTTCTGGCCTGGCATGTATCGCTCTGTGGTACGTTATGTCGCTGCTTGTGACCAGTGCCAACGCCGCAAGCGCCCTTCTGCCCTTCCGTACGGCCTCCTACACCCTATCGACATACCTCTAGAACCGTTCTCGCGTGTTGGCCTGGACCTGCTAGGCCCATTTCCTACGTCCATTTCTGGAAACAAATGGGTTGCCGTCGCAACAGATTATGCCACCCGCTTTGCCATCACCCGGGCGTTGCCAACAAGTTCTTCCACTGATGTCGCCGACTTTCTCTTGTATGACATCATTCTTCAGCATGGCGCTCCTCGGCAGCTACTTACCGATCGCGGGAGATATTTTCTTTCACGTGTCGTCGATGACATCCTCCGTGCGTGCTCCACTGAACACCAGCTTGCCACCGCTTATCATCCGCAGACGAACGGATTGACTGAACGCCTCAACCGAACGCTCACTCAGATGTTATCAATGTACGTTTCACCTGACCACCGCGACTGGGACAAAGCACTCCCATTCATTACCTTTGCGTACAATTCGTCCCGACATGATACCGCTGGTTTTTCACCATTTTACCTACTATTCGGCAGGCACCCCAAGTTACCATTTGACACAATCCTTCCTTCTCCTGCACCGTTGACTGAGTACGCCAGCGGGGCCATTACTCAAGCCCGTGCCGCTCGTCAACTTGCCCACGATCGCCTTTCCTCGTCACAACAACACCAAAAAGTTCGTTACGACAACCAGCACAGGAGTGTCCAGTTCTCGCCGGGCTCTCTCGTTCTCCTCTGGTCACCACGTCGCCACGTCGGGTTGTCCGAAAAGCTCCTCTCCCGTTATACCGGCCCCTACAAAGTTCTGCGCCAGCTTAGTGACGTCAACTACGAGATAGCGCCACTCGCCCCCGCCTCTTCGACCTCCTCGCAGCAGACCGAGGTTGTTCACGTTTCACGACTCAAGCCGTACTGCTCTGCTAGTTTCTCGTCGTCTTCGCAAGCGCCGTGACGGCGCTTCCGCCGCGGGAGGGTGATGTTACGAAGCGGTGCCGCGAGGACAAGTGTGGAACCATACGAAGTGAGAACGACGACGAGTGTTCTTGACGCTTGCGCGCGTGTGTGCCTTCAGCCATTTTGTCGGTTCCGCCAACACTGTAAATAATCATTTCATCACTCTTGCGTCTCCGTCACAATATCATCAAAACAACACAAAGCGTCAAATTTCGCTTAGAACAATCAGAACACAATATAGAAACATCAAGAAAGTAACTAAATAATGATATTAACTATTAGTAGTATATTTACATATATAAACAATACAAATAACTAAATACCAAACACTAATTCCCCTAAGTAGTAATATTAGGAGAATTTCAAGTACTTTTTGCAAGTTTCTTACCATGGTCAAAATGTGATCCAGTTTCTTAGGACATTCCGTACTTCACATTCAAGACGTTGCTCACAATAGGTAGTTGTAATTTTTGGTGTTCCTATGCTGCGTGTACGGAGGCAGTACTCAACCCACCAAGAATTTTACATGGTGTAAAGTTTTTTTAGTTTGGTTATTTAAGACTAGCTCAAAATAGATTCTGTGGGCTTGTACATTTCACATCAAAATATGGTCACGTAAACACCAAATTTCGCCTTTAATGTTTAAAAGTCACTTGCAACACGCACATGATGCAATGACTGTCTTCCCAGTGCATCACATATCGTGCCTAAACACGAAGCTGCCCAGTACGCATCATCCATGTACAAAGTGCCGAAAACGGCGGCATTATTTTTAAATATTGTGGAAGCGCAGAGTTTTGATAATGTCAGATTGCCCAAGTGAAAAAAAGATCTGTCGTAACAGATGTCTCTCGAATCTTTTCCTGGAAGGTGAGTAACAAGTCTGAATTATTTCAACGAAACCTGTCTCCTTGAGAGCATGTTGTGAGAACCATGATCTTAACGGAGCGCAAAAGTATGTCTTTAAAATCCGAGAGATCCATAAAGAAGGCAGTTAGGTCGGAATTTTGACGTCATCGCGAAACCAGTGAAAGAGTTCACAAAGCACTGGACAGGCCTCAGTGGCAGTGATATATATATATATTCATAGCGTCAGAACTTCTGGACGCCGCCTCGGCACTTAACAGCAACTCCAGTGAAGAACCTCTAGATTTTTTGCAATTATGCTATTTGTGAACTTTGAGTACTCAAATGCTAAAACTCACAGTTCTGATCATTTCGTAAAATTACACTCGCTTCTCGAAAGATGAAGGTTGTGGCGCTTCTTATAGGGAAAAAACCTCCGAAAGCACTGAAGTGTCACCAGCAGAATTATTTGCTTGGTTTGCCGTAAAAGATCAGAGCTCACACATATGTATTCTTCTATGTCGAA
This sequence comes from Hyalomma asiaticum, assembly GCA_013339685.2. Lineage (NCBI taxonomy): Eukaryota > Metazoa > Arthropoda > Arachnida > Ixodida > Ixodidae > Hyalomma > Hyalomma asiaticum. Next base: position 10,574,134 of record CM023481.1, on the reverse strand, counting down.
CATCATGACATCTTAGATTTTATAAGGTCCACTCTTTTCAAAGCTAAATATCTTCAAAAGAGGGTTATCTGGCTGAGTGCAGCTATTCATTTTAAGATACTATTATCGAATACAAGTTGTTTTCAAACTAACTTGACCTATACAGGCAATTCGGCCTCTCCTCGCCATATTGACACAGAATACGTTTTTTAGCAGTCTTGTGTCCCATCTTGCCTCCTTACGCAGGGCAGTGGTGCCATATTTCTGGCTGCTTTTGGTAATGCAGGGCCGCGTACCTTCTGCAGGGAAACAATGCTTATGCAGGAATCTTTATGCACAAGGATTCACTACACAATGTTATACCTATGCGCAAGGCAAATATTTCTTGTCCAGAAATTCTTTTCACTTGTGCTTTTGCAGTTATTCTTCAAAAGCTTCCTAATTTTCGCGTTCTCTTCTATTTCCTTGCTTTCTTTTGAACTGCATATTGCCCTTGCTCAAGTTTTGTGTCCAGAGTTTTGATGGCTTATGGGATGTCGCTGTTTTGAGCCGAAATACAGGTACATGTATATATTGTGGTTAGGTTATTGGTGAAGAGAATAACTCGAACATCTTTCCATGTCCAAGAATCGAGAAAAAGAAGTCTTCTCCGTTATGCATTGAAGTGTTCTTTAAATCTGTCACTCAGCATAATTCCGGTGCGTCTCTTGTTTCCGTTTTATGATCCAGTCCGCTGCTGTAAACGAGGTTGATAAAGCTATTGTGGGTCAGCTATATTCTTCGTAAAAACGACCTTCGAAGGATAACCCTGACCCTGAGGCAGCATTTAATAAATTGGACCAGTTTGTCGCACTGAGTGTCTTGCTTCCGACGAGTCGAGCGTCTGTCTCCCAGGCTCTTCGATAAGCGGAGCGAGTGATGGGAATGCCAAAAATTTGTACAGTAAGAGGGCATGGAAATAACCGTAATTCTTTGGGTTTTCCGTCCCAAGCCACGATATAATTATGAGGGCTGCGGCAATTTCGATCACAGCAGGGGTTCTTTAACGTGCACTGACATCGCATAGTTCACGGGCCTCCACATTTCGCCTACATCAAAATGCACCCGCTGCGGCCGAGATTCGATCCGCCAACCTTCTGATCGCAGCCGAGTGTCACACCCGCTAAACCACCGTGGCGAGGAAAGAAAAGAAACCTGGCTCCCGTTACTTTAAATTGGCGTGTCCTTTGTGTGCTCTGCGAATAGGAGAGCGCGAAAAACATCGATAGAGAATGTTATGCTTGGTGTGTTTGCGAACATTCGGTCTTGAATAGGAGGCTCAATTGACGTAGAAGTATTTCTTTAGTGTTGAAGAAAATAAACGCGGTTGAAAAGTCCTATTTTGCAGGAAAGTTACACTCTGGAGACAAGTTAGTGGAATCTGCTCTGTCGCTCTTCAGTACAACCGTTTAGAGGAACTTTAGAAAAAGTTGAACTCACGTCGCTTCGTTTCCCCAAATAGCTGATGCTTCCTTCTTGGTGGTTATGGTTGTGCGAGCCCGGCTGGATCGTGGGCAGAAGGGACGGCCGGAACGCTGTCTGAATGGATGGGTGAAAGACTGAAAGGGTGACTGGCCGGAATGCTGACTCGGCGGAGGGCTAAAAGCCGGACTGCAACGCTTGCCGAAAGCCCAATTGGCAGGCCTGCCAGAGGCCCAATTGGCAGGCCTGCCAGAGGCCCAATTAGAAGGCCTGCCAGAGGCCCAATTGGAAGGCCTGCCAGAGGCCCAATCGGAAGGCCTGCCAGAGGTCCAATTGGAATGCCTGCCAGAGGTCCAATTATAAGGCCTGCTGGAGAGCCGAATGCAAGTCCTCGTACAATCACCGCTGGAGGCCTAAATGTAAGCCCAGCTGGAGGCCTGAATTGAAGTTCACCAGTCGATTTGCATTGCTCACTGTGGGAAGAGGATACAAGAGTACTGGTTCGTCATACAGTGACAATTCACGAAGACGCAACATTCACCGCTAGAAAGCGTACACAGGAATAAGTGTCAGCATGACAAACAAGCTGTAAAAATAAGCGCCGCACTCAGAGTTGCCCCTATTGCACCATTTTAATATCTTAGGATTCATGTCTCTGCAAACATGATCATGGGTAGTGTATTTCGAAAATTGCACTTATAAGAACATTCAAATGACGGTCTGGCCAGATACCCTTGCAAGGAGCCTTTTTACGAGGTAATGGGAATATATATGAAAAATACAAAGTAATAGTTTCTATCGCTTGTGCCATGGTCTGAACACAGACCATAGACATGAAATATCCTTATGAATCAAAGACAGTTGACAATATAAAATACGAAAGTTTTGTCGTTGCACTATGGCTGAAACGAGGAACCGTTGCATATATGTCGCGCCTCCATACTCTGGGGACGCTGCTTCTTTCTTCCGTCACATCATGATGGGGAGACAAATAAATTCTGATATGCTACTTCTTCTTTGTCAGGCTATTTCTTAGTGTAGTTATTTATTTCAAATACAGCAAGCCATTAATTTGGCTTAAGCTGGATGGGCGTTGCATGCAATGCAAAAGTAAATACACACACAAATGAAAACTGGAAACAACATAAAAAACATGAAAATCATGAAAATCAGAAAAACGCGCATATCATAGTAACAAGATAGCTAGGATAAGTCCTCCAGCCGGTTTACTGGAGGCCACCTGGCTGACCACTGCAGAAGGTGCTCGTGTACAGCGTATTTTCGCAGCACCCGTGTGCCCAGACGTACGCGTGGGCAATCTGAAAAAGGAAAATATTCGAGGCCTTTGCAAAAAAAAAAGCCGGTGACATGTATTTGTACTCCTTCTCTGGCACTCTCGAGCGAAGAATATATATACCTGGACAAACATGATATGTAAGGATTAGCTAGTTGTGGTAGGGGGTACCCTGATATCGAATTGAACATTCATGATCAGTCGGAAAAAAGGCTGTACTGCTGCGTGGTGGTTTTGAGCATCATGCGGGTTCTGTGTTGTCTGTCATAAAATGTTAAGTTCAAGTTTACCGCTCGTGCTGTCTGTCTCCTCTCCTTGGTTTGTGTGCTTTCCGATAATTATTTCCCACTTAGGTTACATATAATATACATGTGCAACCAAGAAGCAAGGCATGCTTCTGATAGGTTTAAATCCTGCTGCAGATAGTGTAGGTCAAGTTCTGCGACTTTCCTAATGAGGGAATGTATTTGCGCAGATGCACAAATTCTTACTTTTGGAATAAGGTGTTCAGGTGACTATCTAGCAATATACCGCCAAACGTATGCTGCGGGTTCACATCCTAGCAGGAGGTGGTAGGTGTGCGATGTCTTTTTCCGCCATATCTTTCGTCGACAGTATACGCCGACAGCCCGAGCGCACAAGGCACTTCGCACCTAATAATAACGGGAATATAGATGTCTCTGTACCAACTGTGTAATGAGGCCCGAAGTATCATGCACCTGAAGAACACCAGGCCTCGTGAAACAATCCAAAAGCAATATCCCACCGCATCAATCCATCACCGGCGACGGGACGTAACGTTTTGTTGGTGCAGTTTGTTCAAAATATTGTAAAAATCGCCATAACGATGCCCCATTATATCATGAAAGCTTTGGTCTTTCTAGATGCAGAAAAATTCATTCACACTTTAATTTATGTTAGGTGAATATTTTATTCATTTTTAAAATACTGCAGGTATTCTTGCTGGGCCAGCATAACACACTCGACAACATTATTTATAAAGCGTACAAAAATATTAACAATTTAACTTCAAACACATCATAGCGGGTCTCCTGAGTAACAAAGAGATGGCGTTTCAAAAAAATTGTACGCAATGATGACTACTTTACGGTAGTAGTTATTTTCCGAAGAAGAGACAGGCGAAGTAAGCCCAGTGTTTCTATACTACGTTTCGCCACGACAAGAGCAACACTATCTTGCACGGTGTAATGTTCCACCGTACTATGGGTGCCTCCATTTCTCCACAGGTCCTAGCTGCAGCCGCTTGTAGTGCCCACTGTAAGTAAAGTGAACCACTGCCAAGAGATTTTCACATATTATATTCACGACATTTGCTTGATGCTGCCAGGTTTGGTGTCTTGCCAGAAAATTCTAGAAAAAGGCCGCCCTGAAAAAATTCTCTCGCTTTCTGTCCCCATTCTCACAATGCTTGTGTTTGTTCTTTTATGCGTTCACACTTTCTGTCTACGAAGATTTTTTTAGCACCGTACACGTGGCCGCTGAGCAAATTTATACTTTTAGAGCTTGTTGGTCGTTATAAAAGAGCACGTCATATAAACGAATCCTTGTTTCGAAAACCACACAAATAAATTTTCTCCGTTATTTTTATTGTATTTATAAATATCTCAATGAAAATGTGCCTGCAGCTCAGTATTTGTTCACGCCCAGAAGGTTAACAATACCCCCGAAGGCCAAACTGTGTGCTCAGCGTGGTGGGACACCTCTTGCGGAAGGAAAGCGCAATTGGAATTACGCGCTTCAACAGGGAGACTAAGGTTAACTTTACACCTACAATGCTTGCTTGGCAGAAAGTCCATGTGAACGCTACAAGTTAAAATGTTTTCAATTTTGTGTTATTCAAAAATGCCTGGATAATCTCGGTCATGTGAAGCGTTTCTTAAAGAAATAAAGAGCAAAATGCAATTGTGGCCCACAGTTTAAAGCTGAAAAAGGTGGTGTGAAGATATCGTCAACAATTTTCGCAATCGCGTATTTTTTCTTTTTTTGCTGAACTCCTTCGCCATATTGTGAATTGAACCCACCATAAAAACATGCTGATATCGTTCTGAGATTGGTAAACGTATTCAACGCAAATTGCACATGTCACTCACGCGTGGAGAGCGACCAAACAACTTAAGAAGGACAAGAAAGTCATCATGTGGTGCACCGGTGAACACTTAATTATGCCGTATGCGTCGACATCCCCTGATCTGGTACGTATTGCATTCCCACTTCCTTAACATGCATATGTGAAGTTTATTTGCGAACTCTCTTGCGAATGCTTTCCTTCTCGATGCAAGGATTATTTAGTAATATGTTTCAAGATGAGCCCCCTAGAATCCCAAATTGGTCATGAGAAACATTTTATAGCAGGCGCAACATGCTTGGGGTAAGCGTTTACGGGTAATTATGGGTAACCCCTGCTTTTCCACAGAAAAGCTACGCTCTAAGCTTATGGACGATAGTATATCCCTCGTTACACAGCACCAACAGTGGTTGAGTGCGCCACTCATTGTATCGTACAGGCTTACTATTCTCATACGAGGTATGTGTAGTAAATAGGCATATTAATGCGCTCCAAAACTATCCAACATATACCGCAAACGACGGATCCACTGTCAGCGACATACCTTATCGTGAAGCCCACTGTCAAACACATTATGATCTGTCTGTTTCCTCATTCCTGTTGCGCTTAATAACACAGATACGTTGCGCCTACTTGGCTATTTTTCGAATGCGAAGCATTTCTTAGTGAACTTCTGCGACTTTGAGCGTACCTATCTATCTATCTGTCTAGCCGCCTACGACTTTGTGCTCTCCTGGCCGTTTCGTTTATGGGATTTATACGAAAGTTGGTATGCCACAACATGACTACATGAAGGACATAAATGACAGGTCATAACATGAAAACCATGACATGCATGTCAAGAACGGCATGATTTACATGCGACGATCTTGGTGCTCTCCTGGCCATTTCGTTAATGGGATGTATACGAAAATTGCTATGCGACAGCATGACTGCGTGAAGAACATAAATGGCAGGTCATAACATGAAAATCATGATATGCATGTCATGAGTGACACGATTTACATGCCGCGGTCTTTGTGCTCTCCTGGCCGTTTCGTTAAGGGGATGTATACGAAAATTGGTATGTCACAACATGGCTGCATGACGAACATAAATGACTGGTCATAACATGAAAATAATGACACGCATGTAATGAGCGCCATGATTTACATGCGACGGTCTTGGTGCTCTCCCGGCCGTTTCGTTAAATTCGTATCTACGAAAATCGGTATAGCGAGAGAACAATGCAGATCCATTTTACATTCCTGATGCGTGCTTCGCATTTCCTTGGTTCTCACTGCATGTAGGATCGGCCGTCTTTTTTCTAGTTCAATTTGCAGGGGAAGGTTGTGTTCTATGATCCTATGTTGTACAATTTCATGCTTCATTTACCTATTCAATCTTTTTCTTTTTGTATGGTCAGTGAACTCTGCAGCCCCGCCACGGTGGTCTAGTGGCTATAGGCACTCGGCTGCAGATCCGCAGGTCGCGGGATCGAATCCCGGCCGCGGCGGCTGCATTTCGATGGAGGCGAAATGTCAAGGCCTGTGTGCTGTGCGATGTCAGTGCGTGTTAAAGAACCCCAGGTGGTCGAAATTTCCGAAGCCCTCCACTACGGCGTCTCTCATAATCAGAGCTGGTTTTGGGACGTTAAACCCCACAAAACGACAGTGAGCTCTGCAGGAATCAGTGAGGAGGGTAAACCTCCGCTACAACATGCGAATTTTTTTCTTTATTATATTTACTTTTCTTTTACTGCTATGTGTACTTTACTATTTTAATTTCTACTGGCACTATTGTGCGTATAATTCCAATATATCTGCAATGTTCGCATTGTTTTCGATTACACTTTTAGGGGTATGTACTTTTCACTATGAGAGAGGCTGGAGTGGGAATAAAGAAAAATTAATTCATGCATACCGGAACTATTCAAATGGCTATTACAATTGCTTTATGGAAAAATTCAGAATCAACCATTACAAGAGGAATAATACAATACGACGCCATATGACGCCTGTTTCTCAAGCTAAGCAAATATGTGGCGCGATCATCCTCAATTAGTAATTTAATTTGTAAGGGGTACGCACACCATTGATTTCTTCTTTCACAAACAGCAGTGTAGTGCATCCTAGATCAGAACCATCTTAGAGAGCACTTGGCAGCAAGCAGCGGAATAAAAGTAACATTCCTACTTGTTTTACATGCCAGAAGCTTTGCCATAAATGGATTCCACAACAATAGCAAGTGACAACTCTTTTTCACCAGTAGCTCGCCTGGCTACCTCTCTATGCGACAACAGAGTGGTGTCGTATTTCGGAGACAGTGCAATAGGGACAGACATTTCGGCCGTCGTGGTTCTGAGGATATCTCCCACAGCACTACACTGAATAGATTTTCTGTACAGACATATCCAAAAGCCAGTGGGAACATGGGTTCCTTTTCTGTAGTGAACACAGCAGTTCCTTATGTCAAGCGTCAATTTTAACTGGATAGTTCTATGGAGCGGGTATCGCAGCAAATTCGTTGGCGCCGTTGTTCATGATCGAAAAAAATCGCGACGTTTAGATAGTCCCCTCTTGCAGTATTTTCTCTCCTAAGAAGGCCCAGTGGCGGTCAGGGAACCTTGACAGCTTGAGCTCCATCAGTATGTCTTGCAAATATCACGCATATAATGTGGGCATGACGCCTTGACCGATGGTCTCTAGCTGAGCGCCACCACGCCATTTTTAACAACCACTAAGAGCGCTGAACGGAACTAGAGTGACAGCTTTATGCTGCGATGGGCTTGCTTTAACCGACATGGCTCCTGCCAATAATTTATCAGAGGTTCAAAACCTGTATGCCTCCGATAACCGGGACCTCACATGTAATGCAAACACAAGCATGGACCCTACTTCGTTGAACACTTCCCAAAATATTTACGCCCGTATGCACACGCCTATAGGCTTCCACCAAAGCAGGTAATAGTCAAACCACCTGAACGCTTTCGTCGCAACACTCCCCGCTGTTCATAGCAAGATTCGGTGGACCACGCTAAAAAGGTATCACTCAAGACAGGTGCTCCACTTCACCCTCTACAAATATCCGACCTGTTGTACATGTGCAAAGAAAAAGAAGTTTAATGAGGCCAGTTTTCAGAATTACACGCATTTCTTGAAGCGCCTGCTTGTCATTGTCCTAATGTGTGCATTTCCTGACATAATAGAAGTCTGCATGATTTAACGAATAGACAAGGTTCTTTGCACCGCTCAGGAAGCATTTTGGCACATGCATTAAGACACTGTGTACCAGTTGAGAATTCTTCATTCAAGATTAGTCCCCTGCACACATGACGATAAGTGCTTCTGCAGACACTCATACATCTCACGCTCTCGAGTTCACGTTCTGAGAATAGGGCGAAAGAGACGATAAAACTTGCACTTCTTTACCTCGAGAATTGTGATATTGTGCCTTTCTCCTTAACCGCTGAAGACAATCGACCGAGATTTCTCTTATGACGAATGTTGAGCACTTTTTCTTAAGGGCAGACAGTTTTCCATCAAATGGCTGTGGGCGCCTCCTTATTGCTTATTCAGTTTTCTCCAAAAGCCCCTCTGGAAGAACAGCGACGTTACCGCTTTATCTGCTACCAGAGATCCTGTCTACGATGTAGTCTACCAAACAACTTGCGACTCTCACATGTGCCCTCATTTCATTCACGAATTTTGTACTGCACACCTACCCTCATACTCGATGCTGGAGCAACGTGCGCGCATCGCTACACACCGAGATCTGTCCGCTTCAGGTACCTGACCTTCAACAGTCCTTCCTATCTCCAGGGCTGAGGAGGCTTCAAAAGGGGCTTGAAACAACACTTCGGTCCTGCTTTGATTGTTATTTGCACTGTTTGTTCACCGCGGAATTCTGCGAACTGTTGACCTTTCCGGGGCTTTCATCTTTTAATAGTTCAACTCCTACTTTACGCTGTATTCAAAACGCAAATTAACCTAAAATATTGCGGCAGTCATAGCGATACCATGACTAACTCCCCCCCAATCGATGCGTAGAGGTTATTTGCATCTCCCTGATTATTTCTTAAAGCTAATTAGTGCATATTTCTAAAACCCATGCTGGACAAATACTTGTCCGGAATGCGCAGGTTGAATTCGCCAGCTTTTAATTTCCTCGAAAATTTTACTCAACAATGTAAAAAGCAGAGCCTATGCAGTGTACGCGAGCTGGCGCGCCTTTAAATGTTTGTTTTTTTTTTAAATATAACTACACACATCAATGAGTTTTTCCAAACTGCGTTCTGAGTTCTATATTATTTTGTGTGTTCTCTTTAAGACACAATTCCCACTTTATAAGGTGACTAAATCACTGTACGTAATAAGTCTTCAGCTTTGAAGTCACAAATGTTGTTAGTCTCACAGAAGGCATCGAAGCAAATGGGTAAATGTAACATTTAATGTGGATCGCCTGCGCCGTGGAAATGAACATCTTGCGAATCATTCATTGGAGAGCTACCTATCCTTTATGTTTCACCTAATCTATATCGAATTGACCTACTTGTGTAAAATCAGTTAAGTGCCAGACGCGGTCGATTCAGCAGTGTCGAGTATACTGCGACTCCTGAAGAATTCGTAGCCTGATGTAACTACTTCAAAGGGGGCTGACTTGGGTCGGTAGGTAGACTTCTAGACGAAACTAACTTGCAACCAACAAGACATCACGGCAATCGGATATATGTAGCGCTCGTTTTAAACGAAAAGTGGATTAATAATATCCGCAATTTTAATTTCTAAAACCACGACACGATTACAAGACGCCGTAGTGGACGGCCCTGGAAGTTTCCATCATTTTCCATCAATACTGCATAGTGCGCGGGCCTTAACATTTCCTCTCCATCGAAACGCAGCCCTCCCGGTTGGAATTTATTCACGCAGCCTTCTGATCAGCAGCCGAATTCCAGAGCCGCTAAACCACCGTGACGACGCCTAACCTTTTCTATATATATATATATATATATATATATATAGTAAAGATAGAGACACCGTTTTTTCGGTAGGCCGGCAATTGTTTTCTGCACCTCTGTGCTCCTGTTCTCTCACACCATTCTGCTGGCATGAGCGTTTGAGCAGCAGTTCGGCTTTTTGTAGTTACACTCGACCATGACTGCGAGTGTTGCCAGCGGCAGATATATATTTCTGACGGACGGCCGCTATGAATGCCACCGTGGTTGATCTCGGCTGCGCGCTGACTTCTCTTGTCGGGGTGTCACGCAAGTCTCTGATGGGCGAAACTGGCGACAGCGCTGCGGCCGCTGCTGGGCGGACTGCGACATAGAGGCCTGCAAAATGTGTCCAGCAGGCGGCACTGGCTGTGCATCACTGGTCGCTGTTGTGTCCGCATCGAGTTGGGATGAAATTTCGCGATGATGGCCAAGAAAGACGAAAATGGCTGTGTCGTGGTGATAGCGTGTCTCGCAGGCGAACATCTCGTTGCTGCTTGTGGCTGGGAGGACCTGAGCTCTGTATAAACGTCTTGAGCGCTAGCCGGCTACACTGCCCAAGATCATTTGCCTTGCTTTGCGTTTCTGTCGGCCGTTTCAGCGTTGTGAGTCTGTCGGGAAGCTTGACTGCACGACCGAAATGGGATTTCTGTGACGCGTCACTCACCAAAAAGAGGAGGTCTCTACAGTCTTTGAATGCGGTCAGCATAATCATTAAACACGGATACGAATTCTCAGGGTGCCGAACAACGCTTTCGAATGCTTTTCTGGGAATCCGCGACGAGTTGGCGATGATCCGGGTTGAGTGGCAGTACAAGTTCAGCAGGGTTTTCTCAGTCAAGGTTAGCGAACAGGTAGAATCAATGGACCTTGATGATAACCTTCTTCTAGGAGTGGTGTCCAAGTCCCTAGGTGTGTGTTAGACGTTCAAGTCGGGGATAAGCTTCGGCTGTAGTGGCGGGTCACTGATAAAAGGGCCTCATCCGCAGTTGAGACATCGCCAATTTCTGGAGGAACATAGCAGGGCCAATTGGGAACTTCGCACAGAGCCAGTGACTGCCTTCACGCTCGGGGACGTGACTGAGTTGTGTGGTTACGTTTCTTTGATGGCTCGCGTAAAAACGGACCACTTTGCAATGACATCACCCTGACCACGCATACACCAGTGGGCCTGGTCAGCCGGCGTGTGAGTCAACTGACCAGGACAAGCCATGTATAATGAGTTCCATTGCGACCCTGAACACCGTGCACATCGCGAAGCGTTGTTTGCCAGGGATCCTGCCGCTGATCTGTGTAAGGTTAGCTGTCTGTGTCGAAGAACACAGCTTGGATGCAGTGAACATGTCAGGGCAGTGTGCGACGCCCTGTGCCAATGATCTGTAGTTCGAAGCGACAACTTTCAGGTTACTCTGGGTAGTGGGAAGCGTTCGCTGCGAATCTGACCGCATAAGGCAATCAACAGGGCACTCCACTCGTCCCGGAATCACTGATCCACGCCTTCAAATCTGTGCCACAGTGCGGCTTTACCTTGAAGGTGGTCTAGGGGCACGCACCACTTCTACTCGTCCGCCCAGGCACGACGTTCTCCGAGGGCGCTGACCGTCGCCACCAGATCATCGGCGCGTCATTGACGCAGCGGAAGTCTGGTATCTCGCACACAGCAAGCGAGCACCCAGAGTTCATCGAAGCCTAAGTATCGAGGGGGTCCGATATTGCTTTCATAACACACCAGAGTGCCGTGTGGCTTTTGGGAAGACTGTCCAGTGAGCCGGCAAGGTAGCGGGTGCAAGGATGGAAAGTGACGAAATCAACGCGTTTACCTCGCCGCGAAGTCACAAGATGGTACTCAACCGCTCTGCGACGCTGTCGAGTCAACCACACGATGAGCCATCATTGGTGTACGGGGAGCAGAATATGGTCGCTGGACCCACGGCGGCGCGTTCCTTGTTTGAGGGAGCTTGGGCAGCATCTCTATCCTGCCGAGGTGTCGATGCAGACCGGAGCGAGATGTTGCATCGGGAAGCGTGAACAGCACTCCAGGGAAACAGCCGGTCTTGCGCTGTATTCATAGCGTCGGGAAAGGCCGCCATGGGTGCTTCCGGTAGTGGCTCGGTGCTGCGCCTCCGTCTTCGCTCACCCCTTTCTGCTAACGCGAGTGTTTGAGCGCCATTTCGGCCGTTTGTCATATAATATAATATATTATATGGCTGCGTTTCGATGGAGAAGAAATGTTGAGGCTCGTGCATTGTGGAGTATTAATGGAAAATTATGGAAACTCCCAGAGCCGTCCACTACGGCGTCTTGTATTCGTGTCGTGGTTTTAGAAATTAAAACTGCGGAAATTATTAATCCACTTTTCGTTTAAAACGAGCGCTACGTCTATCCGATTGCCGTGATGTCTTTTTGGTTGCACCGTTAGTTGCCGTCTAGAAATCTACCTACCGACCCAAGTCGGTAGCTATGAACTCTTGAGGAGTCACAGTGTAGTCGACACTGCTGAATAGACCACGTCCGGCACTAAACTGATTTTGCACAAGTAGGTGAATTCAGAACAGATTAGCTGAAACCTAAACGTATATATATATATATATATATATATATATATATATATATATATATGCATGTATGTTTGTATGCGTGTGTGTGTGTATGCGTGTGCATCTTGGGCTCGAAATTCAAACAGTTCAGTGGTGTCCGCCGCGCAGGGGCAAGCACGACGAAGCCGGCTCGCGCGGTGCGTGCGGTGGTTCCTGCTAAGCGGCGTTGCAGCCAGCTGGTTCTCGCTCGACGTCCGGGCTAGAGAATCTGCGACCAACTGCTAGCGAGTACTGCTACGCTAAGGAGCTGCGTTTTCAGTGGGGAACGGGTCCAGCAAGCCGAGCAACCGGTGCAGAAAACCTCAAGGGCCTGTGTTCCGTGCTCGGCGACCTGTCCAGGGAGCCAGACGAGGTGGCGGTGTTCTCGGCCACTGCGGCGAACAGCCTCGCTACTGTGGCATCATTCCTGCCATCGCTGCTTTCAGAACAGTAGCTGGAGATGCAGTGTGACCACCGCGGCCTACCTGCTGTCATGGCTGCTGAAATAGGCACTGCTGTGGTCCAACAGCTGCTGAAATAGGCCGCTGCTGTGGTCCAACAGCCTCGTGGGTGAATCCACATTGCCGGCATCTTGCTGGCACATTGCCAGCAAGATGGTTGCTCGTGGCAACCGACCCCTGCCTTGAAGTATCGACGACGACACGCAGAGAAATACGGTCGGGATATTACTTTCGTTTGGCGGGGACGTCCCAGTAGCAGTCGTAGGACTGCGTAGAAAGTAACGGTGCATGCTCACCGTGATACTTAGGTGCATGTGTAATGTAACCTGTGCGTTTCTGCGCGCGCGTCTTCGAGACCAGTACGTTCCTTGGTGAATGGGTGTGGACCCAACGTCATGTGGTTCGCGTATGCCACCTGACAAATATATATATATATATATATATATATATATATATAAATAAATAGTGTGGGCATTTACTATGCACTACTTCCTCATCTGTACATAATCATCATCATCCTGCTGTGGTTGAGCTTCATCTTCGGTGCCTCGGCATCATCATTATCGTGTGTGGGCCTTGGCTGGTTCGCTGCTGACTGTGCAGTCCTAATAAACGTCGTCGCTACCGAGACGTCATAATATATATATATATATATATATATATATATATATATATATACCCGTTGGCAGAAACAGCACGAGTGAGTGGTTAAGAAAGAGGAATATGTGACATGTCAAATGTACGACGCACGCTAAAGCAGGGCTGCCTTATGATTGCCGTCGGCCAATTGACAGATACGAAACTTCCTTAGCGAGGAGCGCCGTCGAAATCGGAGTCACACAGATATCTCCTTTCTTGTCAATGCAATATGCGTCGTAGATTTTGCATGCCAGGTGCCCACCACATACAATGATTTCGTGCGCTACGCCGTAGCCGCTGTCAGCAAGCACGTCCCGCGTGTGTTATCACATATGCAAGA